>JANIJI010000017.1:10200000-10472500 GCA_024500535.1 Leptonema lineaticorne
TATATATATATATATATATATATATATATATATATATATATATATATATATACTGTTTAGAATGCGTTTGGCTAAACGCCACTGATTCTCCTAAAGTTCAAAACGAGCCCAGTTGACGCATGACCTCTCAGTAATTATCGGATAATCTATTGCCGAGTCGAAAGCATCTCGTTGATTCTATATACATCTATGATTCATACCGTATGTCCACTTTACATTTCAATTTAAACTCTGATACTATTTGCGATATCCGTACATACTAATGGTTAAAGTGTGTATTCGATATTCATTGTACAAACATAATTTTATAAATTAGATTGATAATATAAAATGTTTATTTAGATTATATTACAGTATTTAATATTATATAAACATTAGTATAACAACGATATATGTATGTAAAGTTTATAGCTGATCGTTTGTAAAATTTGAGACAATCGTATGACTTTGATATTTAAGACAACATTTTAGAAAAAGTTTCTGAATAATATTTCGCAATACGGTCTTAAAAATTCAAAACAAAATAAACACAAACAATATATATATATATATATATATATATATATATATATATATATATATATATATATATATATATATATATATATATATATATATATATATATATATATATATATATATATATATATATATAATATTCAAAAGTTACCCAGATTATATTAAAAAAAAATAATTTATTTTTTTATTTTTTTATATATATATTTATCAATCAAAAATTAAAAATTTGATTTAATATTTTTTTTTAATAAAAATAAATATTTCACATTTTATCGAAATGAATTTAAAAATGAAAAAGTTAATTTAAAAATAAAACAAAAAATAATTAATCGTAATTCATTGATATGATGATTATCAAAAAAAAAAAATTAAATGTAAAATCATATATAAAATTATAAATATACAATTATTGTGACGAAAAGTATTGTTTTATTACATTAAAATCATTCAGGTAAAAATTGTAATATATCCCGTCA
Organism: Leptonema lineaticorne; assembly: GCA_024500535.1. NCBI lineage: Eukaryota > Metazoa > Arthropoda > Insecta > Trichoptera > Hydropsychidae > Leptonema > Leptonema lineaticorne. The sequence continues at coordinate 10,200,996 of JANIJI010000017.1, forward strand.
ATATAGCCAGCTGTCAAATTTGAAGCAAAATTATATCGTAAATACTGTAATATTTTACATGAAATCATATTGTAATAAATTAAACTTCGGCATGACAAGGATCTATAATTTGAAATGTAAAGATCATTTAAGATTAAATTGTGAAAATAAAATAGTATTTGACGAAAAAAAAATGCTACACCACCACCTACCTATGGGCGCCAGTATTTTATATATATATATATATATATATATATATATGATTTATCGATCTAATTTGATTGTAAACATTATATACCATATATCAGATTATTTAATCATAAATCGTCGATAATTAATTTTAAGCGTTGATAAATGCGATAAAATAATCGTTAACAACACGACTTATAAAAGCTCAATCGAAAGAGTTTTAAACGTTTATCGTCATCCCATCCGAGTTCGGTTTGGCAATTTCTGAACAGATTTCACTTGATTACGTCGAATTGCCGCGATTATGGCGGCAATATAGCCTTCGCCGATCGCGCTAATAGTCTCCTCGTGTGATCCGACCAGAACCACCCCACGATTTCAACCCCAAAAACAGACGCACACCCTCAGATCATCCCCATAGTATATATATATATATATATATATATATATATATATATATATATATATATATATTATATTCCATAGCTTGTGCGAATAGATAGTATTATATAGTCTATCCGATTTCGAGTTCGGCGGCGAATTGACGAGTTTCGCTTTTTCCGGAACGCGACCGGTAGGAATCGGAATCGGAATTTAATTTTGGCAACTTTTACCGCGCGCTATAATGAAATTTCGCGTAATTACCGCGCGAAATTTCGCCAGTTCGCGTTCAAAAATTAATATCGGACGAATTGGACGGTTTGAAAACCGCTGATATATTGAAAACGTAAAGAATAAGTCAAAACTTGTATATAGTAAATTTCTGTGTAATTTTATGGTTTTTTAAATGATTAATTAATATGAAAAGTATAGGATTTTTACTTCAAATTCACCCTTTTAAATCAATTATTTATACTTTATACAAATGAAAAATATATTATTTATTTTTTTTAATAATCTAATTTACGATAAAAAAAAATGATAAATTTATCATTCACAAGTTAAATTGACGTGTCTGAAATAATATTATTGTGAATTTAAAATCCAAATTTTATACAAAAATATATATATATATTAAAATTTACACTTGTAAATAAAAATAAACAACGTCTTTTAGCATCATTAAAATTAATTAATTCTTATACAAATAACAAAAAAATAAATAAAAAAAACGGAAATTAAAATAAGTAATACAATTATTAATTATACAGAGAAAACTCAAATTTTTCAAAATAAACACCATCTTAAATAATACTAAAAGTATAGGTTATGTATTTAATATGTTAAATTTAAATTTTTAATGTAGATATTCATCAAAATCAGCATCTATTATGCAATAATGACATGTAATATATACATAATGATATAAAAAATATTTTAAACATATATAATTTTTTTTTCAAAAATATTAATTAATTTTATTCGATAATTTAATATAAAAATATTTAAAAAAAAATGATGATGATTGATCTATGTCACAAATTCGATCAATCGATGGTCAATTCGTTCAGCAATCTTAAATTTAAACAAAAAATTATATATATATATATATATATATATATATATATATATATATTTATATTTATATATATATTTATATTTATATTTCACAAAATATAATCTTGTCGTAATTTATTATTGTCTGTATACAAAGCGTGATATCGATAAATATCAACGTCTTTTAGTATGACAAGCGACTCGGACGACAATCTATTCTCAGTAATGCGTATCTGATGACCGCCTCATCTTCAAACAATCCATTTAACACGACAAAATAATTCAGAATTTGAGAACCGAAGAACAAAAATAACGACAAATGTATATATATACATATAAATAAAACATGCTAATCTTCAAGTAAGACGATATAGCTAGACGTTTACAAGACGGCCGCCGTTATTATTATTGTATATTTATAAAATATTTAATGCATTACACGGACATGAATTATTACCAGAGTCTGCAGAATTTTCAGAATGGAAAATGCGACAGACAACCATAAGTCTGGTACAACAATCGTACTAAACGATTCACATATATATATATATATATATATATATATATATATATATATATATATATATATATATATTATATTATATTTAGACGATGGTTAATGCGATACTTAATATTAGAGATTTCGATACGTAAATTTTTAAGTCTATAGTTAATAAAATTAAATCGAGAATAGCGCAGAATAATTGTTTATAAATATTTTATATAGTGAAAAATTTAAATGGAAATTTTTGAACGATTCAGTGATAGTTATTCGAATATGAATTATATAAAGTGAATGCATAAATCATAACTTTGATATTTTAATTTTAATAAAAATGAACAATCGATTTTTTTTTAAAAATCTACATGAAATCTACTGCAATATATTTATCACTTTTATTTGAGAATAAAATTATCATAGATTATTCGGTTTAATATAAGTAATAAAAATTCTGTATAATAATTTTGCATAAACAAGTTATGATTTATTTCGTATAAAAATAATAATTTTCTTATAATAAAAAAAAATAATAAACTTTATAAATATTATAATAAAATACTTCGTATATACATCATGAAAAGTATTGCACTAAAATATATAATATTAAAAATATTTATATATACATGTTATAAATTACATTTTTATGCATGTTTATAATATGACATTTTAAAATATTTTATTTTTATTTCTAAATAGAAAAAAATAATAATATTTTCATCATACATTTACTCAGAACTGCATTACGAAATATATTACGAAAATTTTTACTTAAATCCATCTATTTTCGTCACGTTTATATTGCATGCCGTAAAGTTAAAATTTTTCCAGATATTTTTAAACGAAAAGCAAAAAAAAAAAATCTATTTCGGTAACATTTATCAGTGCTATTTTTTTTACATTTTTATTTTATTTTTGCGACGTCGTCAAATTATTTATCGCGACTGACATTTTTCGGCGAATATGGCCGAAATAAAATCCGACTCAATTCTGAATTTAATTAAAATTTCATTCAGCTTCAGCATCGCGCTTAGCGTGCAGTTTTATGCAGTAATTTTGATACTAAACGATATTGCGAAGTAACTTTTCGTACACACAAAAAAAATATATATATAATATTATAATAAACATCCAAATTAAATAATATAAATCAATAATAAAACAAAAATTCGTCATACGAATAGAAAATAATAGTTTTTCATCGATTAAAATTGATTTGTCGACGAATATCGTACGAAATCGTCATTAATGTGACCGCTGCCTTAAATATGTGCGGCTGTACATTTTCATTGTTCTTTTGTACGATTGTAAATTAGACTTACTAATTCAGTGCAGTGATTAAGCGGTTAATCGTTGCTAAGGTTTTAATCTGACATTTGTCCAATGACATAAAAGAGAATCTTTTGTAAACAATGAGACTATTTTCGTTGCTATCTATCTATTTATCTATTACAATTAAACGAATCGTGATTTAAAACTAGACAACGTTCGAATGTTTTAAATCGTCTTTAATTTTTATTCATTTTGTACATTTAAATAATATGTTCAATGTTCTTCTTGATGTATCCGATTTGAAATATTTTTTATTGTTGTTAAAGTTGAATGTTACCTGTAACAAAAAAAGAAAAATATTATTAGTATATGAAATATTAAAAAAATATAATAATATTCATATAAATTTATGTGATATTTTGAAATTAATAATTCAATATAGAAATAATATGAAATAATATTAATTTAAAATATTTTTAATCACATATAAATATTTTTTATTCATTTGAAATATACATTAAATTTATTATTTATTTATATATAATTTTTCAATAAAAATAAAGAAATTCTTTTATACATAATAAAAAAATGAACATTTATTCAAATAAAAAATAATAATAATTTAATTATTAAAATATAAATGTATATTGAGATTTAAATTTCGTTTTTCTTTACGTTTATTTATATTGTCAAATATCAATCGTCAACTAAACAATTTAATATTGAATATTTTATTTTCATATAAAATATTTTTTTTTTCTCATAATACCTTAAAGAAATTTAATAAGAAATCCATTGAATAAAAATATAATATAAAATATTTTTTATATTATTTATATTATATATATATATATATATATATATATATATATATATATATATATATATATATATATATATATTCCACAAAGCACCTCATCATTATTCATTAGGAAAGGCATTATCGACGACTCGTTTTCGATATCATCGCGATTTTTGTTATCGTCGTGTTTCATTCGACCCCACCCGGATCGTTCGGAAAATCCATTACATTATTATTTTCCGCGTCTCGAATTTTCCTTTTTTTTTCACAATATCGGCGGTAAACCTGTAACGATTGTACGAATAAAAAAAAAACGGATCGAGGAGGGTTAAAAAGAAAGCAAAATAATAATAATAATAATAATAAAATAAAACAACATTCAGACGATCGAGTTTCAGTCACGACACTCGATTGATTCATTGAATATTTAATATGATCGATAATATGTATATATATATATATATATATATATATATATATATATATATATATATATATATATATATATATATATATATATATATATATATATAGAACATTGTACATATATCTCAATATTTAATTCATCGTTGAATGATGCAAATTTGACCATAAATAATTTTGCGACTGCGACTTTATACGAGTCGATTCGATATATGCCTAAGTTAAACGTTTTCTATACTTTTATTTTATTTTTTTTTTACTTATATTACGTTCCGCCCTTTAAAAGGTTCCGTTTATGATGTATAATTTTAAATCGACACATTTCCTTATTGATATCGTCGAATCTTATTTTTTAACATCGTTTTGCTCAATAGGCTCCTTGAAAGTAGTTATTATTGTAATTTAGATCTTCGATGAATCGTCAAAAGTTAATCTTTTTGTGAATTTTGGATATGTTATTTGAAATTCGAAATACATATTTTCTTAGTAATAGTTTTATTTTTGAATAACGATATAATGCAATACTAAATTTAAATTGTTCGTTGTTCAAATTGTTTGTTTCCAGGATATTAATATGTGTTGGAAATTGAAATCAAGACTTATTATTAATTATATTAATATTTAATAAATTAAATTCGTAGAAGATTGTTAAATACTTTCTGACAATGTTTTATTATTTTACTAATATAAATATAAATTACTAAATATATAATTTTAATTCAATAAGCGCTTCATTATATTCTAAAAATTTTATGTAGTTATTTATTATAAATATGAACTAGAGAAAATTCTTTTAATATACAATTAAGTATATTCTGAACAAAACTTTTAATGCTTACTAAAAATATGAATCAATTTATAATGAATTTTTAAAAATATATACATATATATTTTTTATATATAAAATAAATAATATTTATATGTAATAATTTCGATTGACGAGTGCGTGTTATTTGTCGTCGCGAGCAGGTGTTCTCAACCTTTATTGAAAACGCGCACGCTAGCCAACTTTCGCTTTCATTTATAACGAGCGAGCTTTATACGCAATTCACAACACAATACACACTCGCGGCGCATTTAAAACTTTTCCATTGTCGGCAACATATATAATACTTTCGTTCGTATTATATATGTTGCACGCACGTTCGGTTACGCGTAGGCGGAAAATAACCAAAAAAAAAAATTCAAATTTGTCCCGAATCAAAAATTTATAAGTAGGCTTCGAGGCCGAAAGCTTCGAGTTTACTGCAAATAAAGGGGAGGACAATAAAGCGCAGATTGTGTGCGTTACTTTAAATTAAGGTCTCTTCCCATAAATAAAATCCGGTAATCTGTCAGTGTTCCGACGTCGTAGTCGGTGTGCGACGGTTTTCAATGTACGTCGCATATACTTTTCGTCGTTTCATCCCTTTCTATCTTTTCATACCCCCCGTCGTTGGGTCATAAAATGAACCGTGACCCCATCGTCCCCCGTCAACGACGCTCATTTCGAAACGTGAGCTCTAAACCGACTTAATGATTGACAATAATTATTGCGACCACCCTTGAATATTTTATTTGTATCCTTCGAACGCTTTCGAATTTAATCGTCCTGCAATAAAACGAATTTCTTTAGAAATTCGCCCTTTTAATAGTCGCTTACGCATTACAAATTGTATTTCTATTGATGAAAATGATTCACAATATGAAATATAATACGTTTTTAATAGATTTTTTTATATAAAAAAATCAATCTTGATTAACATATTATTACTATAAAATATATATGTGATAGTAAAAAAAACCGATCGAATTTTCGAACGCTTGATTACGACTATAAATTGGAAATATATTTCATGAAACGAGAAGGGTACAGAAAATATTCTAAAAAAAAAAACAGAAAATAAAAAGAAAAAAGAAAATAAAAAATAAATAACGTCGTTCACAACATCGGCGAGTAAAACGGTCGAAAATTGCCGTTTAACTGCGAAATAAACGCTTTTAGTGGACGACGATTCAGACGAGACTTGGGGGGTTGATGTATCATACTTGGGGTGTTCGAATATAAATATTGCGGAATATTGAAATTTTACGATAAATTTTAAATATATATTTTATAAGAAAATAATCTTCTTTTTCATAAAATGAACCGTGACCCCAGAAAAGATAAAAAAAAATTTTTCTTCACTTATACAAATGCAATTTTAATTAAATATTATATAATAAATTATTTTTATAAAAAAAATATATCGTGCTGATTTATATTTTTAGATTTTTTAAAAAATATGAAATAAATATACACGAGCACCCTGAATATATCGAAATATTTTAAGGGGATGGGTGTCGTATTTATTGCGAAAAACTTAATAAAAACCGAACGAGAACAACGAATTTACAGGGGATGAAATGGCAAGGGTGGTTCCTGAGACCAAAAAGTGTATTTCTCGATCGAATCCACTCGTAAAATTCTCCAAGTGTAATTTTGCGAATTAACGTTCTTTTACAATACGGCTTTCGACGTTTCGAAGATTAATCAATGAGCTCGTCTGTTGAAGAATCCTATATTGATGCAGATGGTATACGAAGGTTGCCACCGATGGTGATGGCCACGACGATGGTTGTAAATATTTAATTGTCCCCGGTCATATAAACACAATTAACAAACAATGTATTTTCGCGAAAGTGCCGCGATATAAGGGGCGGAAACGTACAACTTTTGTGTAAAGAGTGCGCGCGAGCTTTTACAGTATAAACGTAACGGGCGTTTTAACGGTGCTGCAGCTTTTGAGGACTTTTATTGACTTTTTAAAGGTTTTTTTTTCTTTGTTTTTTGTTTTTATTTAAACGATTTTCTTAAGACTTTTTCGTTCGGTTTGCGTTTATTTTTATTTACCAAAATATGGAAAACGTAAAATAATCGTTATGAAATTATTACATTGTAGTCTGAGCGGATATTGATAGCAAATGAAGCGAAACAATTGTTGAAAATATTATTTTTAATTTCATAATTTATAATGAAATACATCATTTTTATTATTTTTTTAAATGATATTAATCTATGATGATTTTGATATGATACGTACATTATTATTATTGAATTTTAATATATATCATCAAACAATTTTTTTCAATATCTATATCAATCACAATTTTTAAATAATTTTATTTTTTCAACAAAATTTGTAATAACCGATATTTTTTTACATTATAAAATAAAAATATAATTTTATATATATATATATATATATATATATATATATATATTATATATATGACATTCATTCGATAACCTACGATATGCAAAATATATGAAAAGTTTTCACAGAAAACATCGGTCAAAAGTAACATACGTTCAAAAAATATAACGGACAAATTCAAAGGCTATATAAATAAATAAATATATATATATATACATATAATAGATAGGCTTTTGCGGAATTTTAAAGTTTTGAGGCCAACATCGGTGTAGTTATCGGTGCTAAGGTATCTGGTGGGCAACTTTCGTGCGCCTAATCCCGCGCCCCGGCGAACTGTTAAACTGAAACTTTCGCGGAAAACGCGAACGTTGATTTTCAGTCAAAGTTTGACAGTGCGCCGAATTTAATTAAAAGCCAAACACCCGCCCAAAAACCCGCCCAATTCCCTCATACCGCCCGTTAACGGCTAGATATTCGATGGAATCGTATGTACATACGTTGAGCGTGTCGCTTCTCGTTCGATTTCGTTGTCTCTACTCTACTTGAATTATCATATTAATTAATATTTGTCATATATGTATATATATATAATTTATTATATTTATTATAAATTTATAAATAGTTGTATTTCTAGTGGTGCGACTTGAAGTATAGTATATCTTGACCCAGTTCTACAAGTGGACCTCTCCACGCGCTATATCTGCATTTTTCATTTTTACCAATACAGTTACTCGTTATAAAATATTTATATTAAATAATATATTTTATATTATTTTTATAAAAAATATATAATTTTTTAAGATTTTATTTTCAATCGTCTATTCGTAAAGATTGATTTGAACGTATAAATATCTGTCAACAGTTTTTCAATACAATATTACAACAGTTTTTAGATTAATTAATCATCATTCTATTTTTTCATTAAAAATTCTATATATTTTTTTTTCAATATAACAGAACTACATATGAAAGATGAATATAATCATAATCGATAAACACGATTAATATTAATTATTAAATGTATAAATTATATATTTTACAACAATGAAAATAAAATAATTCCATAGAGATTCTTTGACCCGTATAATAGCGTCATTGATTCATTTGCGAATTCCATAAAAATAATAATAGTTATCGTCGATCGTGGACAAAATCTTTGTTCCAGACTCGGAAGCTCGATATCAGCTTTATGCTCTAATAAAATTTATGTATTGTCTGCAATCGCTTTCTAATCGGAGTGAGCTTTGTCTGATCTGCATGGTCGGTTGCACTGCATTTTATTACCATTCTGTTACTATAATAAACTAAATATTTCTATATATATAACGCATCTTATAATATAAAAGCTCATAAACTATAAAAATTTCATATAGATTGCATTAAATAATTATATTAAATATTATTGATAATTATGCCTTTATAATCAAATATACAAATTGTTCGTATATATGCTGTAGTATGCGTTTATATGTGTATATGTTTATATATGTATGTGACAAAAGCACAGGAGTCGAACACGTAAAAGCACTCAATACGACGCCGAATATTCTCAAACCTGTTCGCAAATCCATTACGATATACATTTTAATACACATCGATTTGATTTCTGTCGTTTATTTATTTATTTTTACTTTTATTATTATTATTATTATTATTAACGGTTACTATTTTCGTTTCGTTATCACTTTATTTTATTATTTGAGCACACTTTATGGATTTATGTCGCGTTGACATGTGACTTTTTCGAAAATCGCATTTCGAAATTTTCCAACGGCAAAGATTTGTTTTTTTTTTATTATATATTTTCACATACGATAAATTTCAATTTAGTACGATTTTAATAAATTTTCGATGCTCTCGCGTATTTCGGTTTAATTTATTTTGATCGCATAATAAAATATACAATTGAAATATATAAAAATAACACAGATTTAAAATGTTCAAATATAATTCGTAAAACTATATCAGCATCATATTAAATTGTATTAAAATTATTGTAAAGGATATATTAAAGAGTTTTCCGACGACGCTTGAAAAGTTTTCATTAAGCGTTCGATATGAAATTTTCCGATCGATAATTTTATTCATTCGCCGTACATTGATAATAATATAATGGACATGGAATTATTATTTCTCACTTAATATAGTTTTCTTTTATATTTTCCACTAATATACACAGATAGATGGCAGTTGATAAAATTACTATCGAGCATTGCGTCACTACGTTTCCAACCGAGTTAAATTGAATACCGACTTCAATAAAAGCCTCTGCGGAAATTAAAAATCACTATCTCGACTTCGCATTGTCGACGACGAGCACCATTTAAGAAGCACTAGAATACTAAAAAAAAAATATCTATATAAATATATATATATAAATGTCTATGTATATATGTAAGAAAAATACAAGGACGAGTAAAAATATATACTTGGAAATGCTCCCCCTTCAATGTAGCTCGAAAAATTCAATTTTATTTATCGTTTATAATGGCGTGAAAATATTTATTGCCGATATAATACCGCTCCGGTCGGAGTGAGTATCGCTCCGCTCTCTCTCTCTCTCTCTCTCTCTCTCTCACACACACACACACACACACACTCACTCTCTCGGAATTTCTTTTATTTATTTATTTATTTATATTTACGCAAAATTATATTTATTTTTCATTATTTTCCAAATTTATAAATATCGCCGAGAAGCACGGCTTATTCGCGATAAGCATCCGTTGAAAAAGTATTAGCCAAATCGAATTTCTTTCGATTTTCTCTTAGCCGCAAAATGAGAAAAAAAAGTGTTATTTAGATATCGCGCTCGCGTAATTTGCGCAATCAATTTTTCCGATCAATTAGAATACTTTTCTTTTATTGCTATTTTCTTATTTTTGTTTCGTATTTAGAATTAAAATACTTCTTATATATACATTAAAATTCTAATAAAAAACAAGCTATATTTTTTATATTAAATTACTATTTCCATCTACATCTAGATTTTAAATTATATTTATATTCAATAATCTGTATTGAGTGTAAAAAATTAATTATACACTGAATACACTAGAAATATATTCAGTTTATAATAAATTATAATTTGAATCTTTCAAATATACATTAATAGTGTAACAATAATTAAACCGATGATTGATATAAAAATATAATTAATATATAAAAAATCAATAGTATATTATATATAATATTAAGTCTCTTAAAATAATATAAAAATATTTATAAAAAATTCATCAATTTAAGAAGGAAGTTTATTGCATATAAATCAACTAAAATTATATATATATATATATATTATTTAATATAATAGATAAAATATATTTATTTCTTAATAATAATAATAATACATGCAGCATAAACATAAATAGAAAGGACGAGAAAAGCGGGAAAACAGTCGGCGCGGGGGAAAAAACCAAAATAAAAAAAAAACGAGAGAAAATACGCAGAATACGAACGAAAATGAAAATGAACACGGAATACGAAATAACAAAAAAAAACGGCGGCGAGACGATAATAAAATCAAAAAACCGAAAACAAAAACGCAATAAAGTCACGTGTAAATTATGCAGCTCTCGCGCGCAAGGAATTTTCCGCACGCGGCAGGGAAAAACACGGGGGCGGAAAATAAAAGCGCTTTTCCGAGGAGTGAGTGCGGCGACGGGCGGGGGGGAGGGCGGAACGGGGGCGACGAAAGAATCCCGCGTCCCTTTTTAATTCACTTTTACGACGGCGATTACTATAACTGCGCATTACTAACGAGTCATTTGAACTCGTATCTTTCCCCAACATTAACATTGATGGCCTAATATGAAACACAAACATGGAATAATACGCAGTCGACGTGCGTAGTACGTATACAATACTTTTTTTTTTTTTTTTGGAAAAAAAACGAAAAAACTTTTCAGACCTCTGATTAAATATATGGTATATATGCCGATTCGTAAAAAATTTATGGCTTTTTCAAATCTCAGTTTTTCCGATTACTAATATAGCTAGTCTCATATGTGTTGATTCGTAATGAATATTCGTATTCAATCAAATCGAACAAAAATATATAAATAGAGTTGTCATCGCTATTAAAAAACACACTCAATTTTAAAAATGATCAATATCAAAAAAAAAAAAAAAAAAAAGATAAAAAAAGGAAAACTCAATCAACAAAGTACGAAAAACTTTTCCACAGCCGCCGCCGCCGTATAGAAAAATTAAATAAAAAATAAAAACATCCCCCCCGATCGTCAATATATCAGCCGGCGGGTGTGGATTACGGGTACCCTGTATCAAATCCCGGTATTTATTGCGATTTTTTTCCACGTTGCACTGTTTTAATTTGCAATCAAGTTAACCCGCCAGGCTTAAGCGGCCGGGTCAATCCTTTCGGTTTGCGAAATGGCCAATGCGCGATAAACCGATTCGTTACTCTATTTTTTTAATATATATATATATATATATATATATATATATATATTTATTTATTTTTAGAAAAAAAATATATCACTGTCGGAATACGTAGACGTATATTATAGGTCGTTGAACGTAGTTAGGTTATAAAAAGGCTTTGTGTGTTTGTGCCTTATTTGCGATTCAAATAATCGCATAGTTTACTCTGCAAATCGTCGGTAAATCGAGGAAAAGCGCACCACTGTTACTGCCATTACTGCTAACAACTGTTCTGTAAGCGTTCTATGTTTTCAAAACCCTTCATTGTATTTCTATATACATATATTATACAATATTCGTCATAAATTAGGCATATATATATATATATATATATATATATATATATATATATATATATATATATTTGTATCACTCTATATAAAAATGTTAAACGGAATTTCGATAAATAACATGGCAAAATTACATTATTAAGTGAGAGAAAACGCTATTCGTATTCGTAAACAATGATGCGGCGAAATGCGAATTCGCACCGCGTTCATCCCCCAACCCTTGATGCGAATAAAACAGATAAAAATGAAAAGAATAAATAAAATAACCATTATTTACCGGGGAAATATCGTCGATTCGGATGTAGAGAAACTTAATTACTCGGCTCGGCCTCGTAGAACAAAAACCACCCCATAACCAACCCTCTAACCATTGAAAGGAATTATTCGATTCGAACTGTTCCATCATAATCGCATAATACTCGTGTAGTATGCGGGTCGAAACGTGTCGATTACTATTTAATATTGATAAATGTTCCTCGTTTATTATACGTTTTCATTTCTATCCACCCTTAAAGCCGCGATGTCGATGGTCGGTAAACATTTTATTTTTTTTTTCCACTTGAAGTATAAAAAGGAACTCCACCTTCAATAGATCAATACGTCGCTATAACGAAAATATTATTCTGCTACTGTATTCATGGTGAAATTATTACATTATGATATATTGGAAATAATTAATTTTATAATTATTTTATAGAAATATTTTGTAAAAACTCTTTTGAAATTGGATAATATAAAAATATTTATAATTATCAATTAATTACAATAATATATTGTAAAAGTGGATTAAAATATTCTTTTTATGAAAATATTAATAATAATTTTTCCATTCTTTACAAAAGAAAGAAAACGTTACCAATATCATTGAAAGAGACATTATTAATAAAGTTTTATTTTATCTTAAGGATATTTAATTCATTTTCTAAATATAAAGAAAAATGTTTTACTATAACACATTCAATACAATATTTTTCTGATAAGATTAATTAATTATATTAAAAATAATGTCATCATTTAAGTTTTTTTTTAAATTTAAAAATATTTATATTTGTATCTTTAATAAAATATTCTAAAATCAGTTTAGTTCACTAACAAAATCATGTTTTGACTTATAATATAAAATTATCATTCGATAACCTAATTATCAACGAATTCTTTATCCAATTTTGATTTCAAATCAATTGACTATTGTAAAACATTTTCTATCATTGATAAATCGTAATAATGATTTATTTAAATTAATATTTATATACAAAATTGAATATATTGTATGAAATAAATAATAATAACACATTCAATAATTTGAACTTATAATATGTTACAAGTTTTCTATATACATTATAATCCTTTCATAGTACATTAGACGATTTTACGACCGCCGAACGGCAATAATTTCGTACACAATGAACGAAAGTGGACCCTTTTTTCCTACATACTCCTGTATATTGAGACTGGCTTGTATCTTTCATTGTGAGAAATCAAATAGTGAAACGTGCCGGGTGATTGATGATTCCGTTTTGTAAATAATCGTTCGTGGAATCCGATAAGGGACATTACACATGGAAAGTCGACAATGGATGCCAGACGTAAAGATTGACCTCAAAATACAAAAAAAAAAAAAATCATATATACTAAAAATCTCAAAGAAAAATTATCTATGAAGATTACCTAGAAATATATATAGTTGATATTGTGATATAATTTTGAACAAAATTTTAATTATTTCTAAATAATATTTTTTGTATGATTTCGCTAGATTATCTATATATATAAATATCAGTCAAAAATACGGATTAATTTTTTTGGTAATATATATATATATATATATATATACAATATGAAAAAAAAATTGAAAATATATATAGTTTATTATTGAAGTAGAAATAAAAACGAACCATATAATCAACAATGGTAAAAAAAATATAATACGCTAATACCGTGTATCGGATTTCTACGACGAAATGCGTAACTCGGACTCGATTCGTTACCGAAATGGTAATTTTATTATACGAAATATAATACGACAAAGGTGGTAAAATTTGCAAGAAAATAAAAGTTTTATTAGTCATTCGCGTGGTTGTTGTATTTTTTTTTTCATTCTGTTTTCTGTTTATCTGAGAGAAAAGCGATCGTTGCTTTGCCGCTTCTAATAAGTGGGTTATAATAAAAAAATAATAATAGTGTATTAATAGAAAAAAATCATAGTATATTAATACGCGAATAATTATGTCACACGTAAAAATTCTAAAAATATTAATACTCCGCGTGTGAATTGAAAACACGTGTAAATTCGAGATTAATAGCAGATATAAATTACTTGAAATGTTATTAAAATATTTCTCATATATATATATTATATATAATTTTGATCCTATTTAAAATCTTAAATATACTGGCAAATTTTAATTATCTAATGAATGAATAAGTGTTAAATAAAATTATTCTATATAAATACGTTTTTGCAGTGTTAAACAAATGTAATGTAACGATGTTAAAACTGCATTCGCAACACAATTTGATTATAATCGTCGAATTCAACGCGAAATTCTCATATTCACAGAGCGTTTATTATAATTATTTAGAATTCTGCATCGCGTTCAAAGTTGTGTAAAATAATCCGAAGACAAAACCGCGAAATAAACGCGGGCTAGTTAAAGTCTATTCAGCATTGGCGAACAAACGCCGAAACAAAAGGCTTTGAATAGACCACAAAAACGACAGTCAAAAGGAGAAAAAATGCAAATATATATAAGAAAAAGAATTTTGTTATATCTTGTGTATAAAAATGGGCGCAAAAAAACCTTTAGCTGAATGTTACTAAAAATTAAAAATTTTAATGAATATTAGAAAGTATCTAAAATGAATCGTTCAAAATAAATATAATATATATGAATGAATTGTATTTGAACATATTCAGATATCAACAGTAATATAAGATAGACGCACTTTTAACACGATATAAAGAATGTGCACAAAATATATTATGTACCCCATGTGTAATAAATCTCGATAAATACCACCATTAAAAACAACCGCATGTGACGATTTTTATTTAATAAAAAGGCATTGATTTATGAAAATGCGTTGTCTCAGCGGATTCGAACGAAACGAAAGAATTTTCCTATACGAAAATATATAGACGACAATCGGAAAAATAAACTTTTCTCTCTCGCGGCGCTCATAATTCACGCGGTGGCATTATTCGATATTTTGCCGCACTTTTTCTTCTCGTTCACACAATGCGACCGCCCGTCATAATTTTGTGACGTGTAATAATAATAGGCGGCACGATGGGCCGAATGTGGGCGGACGAAGGGCGACGTTCACATTAGTTTTAATACAGCTTTGATAGATTGGTTTCAAAATGTGCGTTCGCGATCAAAACGCGCGAGCTCGAAAGCCGTCACGCTTTCATTTTTTTTTTTCCGCCCGAACGCGAAAGTTTTTCCGCATAAAAAAGTTTTCCACGGCGAAAGTTTTTCCCTTATTTGGTTATAGAAATTCCTACAAATATTTTGTTAGGCACACTTTTGTGTTCGTGTGAGAGAATTTATCGCGAACGTATGTGTGCTCGTCGGCCGCCCCCAAGGCGAAATCCTACCGGAGGAAAAATGCGTATCTCTTCCGGAAAATTTTTTTGTGTTACGCACTTTTTCCATTTTTTTTTTTTTTTATATTTTTCGGTGCTTTTCGTAACGGTTTTATATATTTATGCGCGTCGGTTCGAGCACATAAACGTGAAAGATTATAACGGGAGTTTTCGTTCGCGCTTAATCTTCGTTTCTTTTGTTGCTGTGCGAACATAAGTAAACATTCACGGTGTTCTAGAATATTTTCTACGTTCGATATTGTGCTCGAAGAAATTTATCTATTGTACCTGAATATTTTTTCTATTTTTTTTTGTCAGCAAACACACAAATATGTGAGCATTTTTATCGGTTTCTTATATATTTTTTTTTCATGCGGCTCACGAATATCGCAATTCTATATAAAAAAATTGTTCCGTTATGCGAGATATCTTTTAGCGTCTTGATTTCTGAACGGATAATAAAATCATAAAAAATACATTAATAAAAATAAAATTGTAATTGATTATTTTACAAAATATGCGCGGTGAAATTTGTCAATGAAATCTTCATATTGATTCAGAATATAAACTATTAATATAAATTAATACCACTTTTACAACTATTATTTATCATTAAAATAATTTATAGCTGTTTCGCATTATTTGTAAAATGGACGTTTTGAATTCCACATATACGTCATATATAAATCCGCACCAAACTTTCGCAATAAATTGCCGTACAGGTTTTCCGAACTATATCATGAACAACCTTCGACGCGTGGAAATCGCACTTCGACGACACGTTCGTGTCTCGATTCGATGATAAAATATTTTTTACAATCATCAAAAACGACTTTCCAGAACGAAGCGGAAAGAGAATATAAAAAGAAAAGGAAAAAAACTGAAAATCGGCATCGGAAAAGTGGCAAAAAAAGCGCAAAGAAGACAGAGAGGAAAAACGCGAGCTTTTCCTCGCGAGAGACGAACGGGGGAGAAAAAAACCGAAGCTCTCTCGGGTGTTTACCTTGCGAAAATTCGGAGACATCGACGCTTCGACATGGGAATTACTGAGGTCACGCACGTGAAAAGCACGCGCGCACACACTTTTCTTTTATGTATAGGAAAAGTTAAGGTTCGAAAGCGTGTTTTTCGCGAATACACAGTTTGGGCGTATCTCGTATAAGGCGTCGGTCACAAGGATCATTTTCAAAGTTCTGATTTATGTCTTTAACACCATATATTATTGTTACAAATCTTGTTTTACATCATAACAGCGATATGATTATTATAATATTACATTTTATATTAATCATATTTCAATAGAATTTAATTAATTAATATATATATATATATATATATAACGTGAAACGCGCTGAAAAAAAAGTAATCTTAAAGGTTATAAATAGACTTCCGATTAATAAAAAAAATAACATCCGAGTTGCTATACAACGGAAGTTCTAAGCTATTCGACATTTAATAGAAATATATACGAAGCCCATTCGGTCAACAATGGACACATATACACGATAAAGAAAAAAAAACGCGCGCACATTTGAATTCAATCGGTCCCTCACTTAATACAAACGACTTGGAAGAAAGAAAGAATTTCCTGTTTTATTATTCGTACGTAATATTTTACATTCAATTGCTAATATATGTAAGGGCACATTTTCCGACAAAACGTCAAATTGGCGAAGTCAAAAGAGACCTTTGTTGAACCGTGACGTATAACCCGAGGATTGAATTTCCTTCCTTTTTTATTCCTATTTTATATTTATATACATATATGTATACTTGCACATATACAGATGTACGTATTGCTGCATTCATTCCTATTTTCATTGGGAAAACTTAGCTTCGACACGTATATGTGTGTATGTGTAAAAAAAAATCAATATGCGACACAATGTGATATGGCCCATAAAATATTTCTTTTCCATATAAAAAAGTTTTTCAATATCTATTGAAACGCAAAAATATTTTATAGGGTGATATTTCGAAAGCATTAAATACTTTTTCATACGGCGTATATAAATCGATCGTATGAGCTTTATTAACAATAAACACGCTCTTCGGGCCTTACGAACCGATATATTTTCATTTTTCTTGACTTATGAAAACTCGTAAGAAAAACGTCTATATCGCCATTCACACTATAAAAATTATGATTTCACAATAAAGATTGCCGCAAAATAAAAATTAAAAATATCACACACCGTTTCCCATACCATTTTTCGTCGTCATTATTTCATTTTTGTAAACGTGCATAATTGCATTATATAGTCTTCTTTAATCGATTTTCCTTTTTATTGTCGAAGCTACGTCTGGGTAAATTTGATTGGATGATATCGATTTTGGCCCGCATAAAATTTCCTTTGTCGATTGTTCTATGAACTGATTGCAATATTATACACCCAATAGATATAATATATAGTAATATAATAAAGTCATAAATCGTTCGAATATATATAATTTATATACAAAGAAAATATTTATAAATTTACTATAATAAACATTGAATAATCTATATAAAAAAATATTATATATTATATATGGATTTCGTAATCAATCTATCGATTCGATGATCGTAACAATTTTCATTGCAAGGCGACGAACGTTAAAGCAAAATATGCGGAAACGATCCTTTCGGGAAAAATTGAAAGTGAATCGCCGACCCATTTTCCGGTTATGGGGTATGGTTAAAAATTCAAGAGGCGATCCGGAGCCTCGGCCCCCTAGAAACGGATGGTTTATTGGCCTACGGGTCCGGATCACGTATGGACTTCACAGAGCCAGTGGATGGTGTATTCGGTCTTCGCGAAAATCCAGTATGTTACCGGCCTTTTTTTTTCTTCTTCATCGAGGCCCTTTCTTTCCCTTATTTTTATCTTGCCCTAATTTAGTTCGACGTGATCGGCGGCGGTTCATCGATAAAACGATGCCGAACCGAAAAACCGGAGCGCTCCGAATCGCACTTTCGTCGTACGTGAGCGCAATCAGTACGACGATAAAGTACCATAATCGAACGAATGAATCTTAATTGCGAATCGAATCGTTTACTTTAAAACGGGTTCATTTTGGAGTGCGCGATTTTAAACTAAGGCCTCTAATACGAAATGTTGATACATTTCACTACTTTCAATTGCCGATGTTTCTCTTTATACATTTTAATGCGCTTTCTAACTAAAATACCTAGTTTTAGTTACTATAAACTTTAAAAAAATAATTTTAAATACAATTGTTAATATTATTTAATATAAAAAATATTTATTTTTTCTTGTTCAATGTTTGAAATAATAAATCTCTGCGTACGAGTCGATTTAATTTGTTAAAAGCGAGTTCAATTACATTATTTTCTTCGTAGCCATATATTTATTGGCGTTGAAGCGGCGCTTTGCAAAATTATGTTCCACAGAAAATAATAAGGGTTATCGAGTATTTTATCCGAAATATATTGCTTGTAATAGTTACGAGGCATATATATATATATATATATATATATATATAACGGAGTTAATTGACGGTTAGAAACGTGATAAATCATAAACGAACTTGAACTATTTTCACTTTTCCGGCTGAATACGCTAATAGCGTAACAGGGAAAATATGTTTGTAATATATTATATCAAATATAAGCCAAAAATATCAATTATATTTATTTATGTATGAAAACGGCACGAAAATGAATTTTTTTTCTTCTGACGTAATATTAAAAATCAAATCGATATAATAACTGGCAATAGTGATTTTATTTTTTAAAATCTCTGTTTATATTATATGAAGAAAAATTAAAATGTAGAATTTCCGCATTTTATTATTATATATCTATAATAAATATGCAATATTTTTCATCGTTCTATTCAATATACTTTTATAACTTGTGTATAACTTTTGTATTCCTTTATTATAGAAAACTGCAACCAGTTTCTTCAACAAGTTATAAACATCCTTTTTCACTTTCTCATCGACAATGTTTTTTTTTACCTAGTTAAGTCCACAAGTAAAAGAATACATAGATGATAATCTAAAGGTGTTAAGTTTGGACTGATGGTGTTTATTGTTCTTAGAATCGTGAATTCAACAGATAAAACACCATTTCGATTCCAAAACACTGCTGTCATTATACAATTAACTAACTAACAAAAAAGTTTATGATTTGTTTTAAGACTTAAAGACAATCTTTTATAATGAATGAATATAAATTAATTAAAAAAATAATAATATAAATAATTTAGATAGATTTTTATGTTGACGATTTTTTCTCGCATAGAACACGACGCTCGATTCGAATTTTTCACAGAATGGAAACGAGACGAGAGATAGTAATAAAAAAGTACAATGAAGAAGAAGAATGAAAAAAAACGAAGAAAATTCCCGAAGAAAGCTCTCAGAATAACTAATTACACAGGCTGATGGGCGCGAATGCCCGCCCCACAATGACTACATAAACTGCACAATACAAAAGAAAATTGAATAGTCCCCGAGTCTCGTTGAAACTTGCGTAACTTTACCGGCAGTGACAAAGTTCAATTGAATATATGTATACGTAATTCACGAATATATACGTCGTATTAGGGGGACGGTCGACGTAGTCGTCGTCTGGAACAGGGGGATGAATCGGAGGACGGCGCCTTATATTACGTACGGCAGTATATATGCGGTCGTATAATTAAGTTTAACTTTCGAACGTAGCACGGATCGCAAATGTGACCCTTACGATATTGTTGTACTAGGATTCGAACCGCGGAACGTCGAAATATTAGCGTTAGAGGCCGTGTTCACTTTTTGTTCTCGCTATTTTGGCCGTATATGATTTTCACGTGTGAGATTCAATGCGTGTATTGATCTTTATGCTCGATTTTGTACGATTATATATATATATATATATATATATTATATTGTATTGAATAATTTTATAATTTGAAAAAAAAAATTCACTTTATTAAATAAAACTATAATACTGATTGTATATTGAAAATAAATTATATATCAAAATCATTTTTTAAATTAATTCCGATATCGCAAGGGCTGTAATTTTATCGCACTTTATTATGTAAATACGTTTGAATTGGGGGGCAACTTGTACGATGTTTTCAAAGAAGTGCACGGCCGAGAATATGCGGCCTTTTCGTACTTTGGGCCTTTCGTGTTTCAAACACCGGCATAGACAATGGAAATTGGTAACTTTGCACTCCGCCATTATTATATATGGAGTCGGTATTAGATTCAAAGTGGAGGAGGAACCGGTATCGCTATAAAATGCATTTTGCTGCTACGTGTGCAAGACATCTGCCGCCCACTTTTAACCGCCCACATTATTTCCTCCAAGATAAACTTTATCTACTGGCGAAAAGAGGGGCCAGTCGGCCGCTACGGGTACATCTCTGTCTTTATCCAGAGAGGACCTTACAATTTCGAAATTTACTCACAACATCCAAAATAATAATAACGCATCGCACATTCATATATATATATATATATAGAGAGAAAATTTCATTTTTAAGGACCGCTCGTCTACGACGTTGAGTTAGCGCAATATTGTCGACCCATCTTTTGAAAATAAAAATGTAAAAAGTAAACGAATGAAAATAGAAAATGCTATTTTTAAAATGGACGAAAGACGATATGAAATCTCTTAGTGATGTTTTGTAACTAACTTATGCCGTTGTTTTGCTCATTCAATTTCGACGTCGAATCGAATCGCGATTTCTCAATAATGCCCGTTATTATATTTCCGCATTTAATATTTTCCGCCATTGCGATGCGCAATTTTTGTGTTCCATTTTGTTATGGCGATTTTGAAATCTTAACGTTCAATCTTTAAAATTGCCAATAAAGATCAATTTTATAACTTCATAAAATTTCTTAATCCGACATTTTCACCATTTCAAGAAAGATTCGGTCTAAATTTCTTAAATTAATACAACATTCTATTATACATCTATTTTTTTTATAATCTCAATTGATTTCAATCTTTTATATACAATAAACAATCAAACGTATTTTTATTTTTTTATTTAAAAAAATATATAAATATTTCATAAAACTTTAAAGTTTGTACATTCCATATATGATTACATTATATTGTAATACGTTTATGAAATGTTTACGCTTGTTTTTGAATCGAGCACGATTCGTATATGTGAAAATGACATTTATTGTTATCGAATACTTCCGGTTTTAGTGTCTTTTCCAATGCTACTGTTATCGACGAGTTTCCTTGAAAATATCGAAAAACTGAATCACTGTATATTGTAAATGTGCACGTATAAAATGTGCCAAGAATACGTTACATTGATATGAATGATAAATACAAAATATATCACTTAAATCTAATTTGTTTATATTCAATAAATATGTTATAAATTTAATATTATTCATAAAATGTATTAATTATATTCTGCATAATTTAATTATTCATTGACTATTTTTATTGGCAATATTACTAATAATCGAATAATGTTCAACCTTCAAATTAAATATGTAGATTTTTCTTAGAATAATAAAATTTATCTATATTATGGAAAGAGTAAGTTATCTATATCAAAAATTAAACTATATATATAAAAAAATATTTAGAATTCTAATATAGCTTTTTTCAATATTGATTTTACATAGAAACATCATTTTAATTGAATTGAATTCAAAATTTCTTAAAATTCAACCGATTAATTTATATTAATCCAAAATGAATTATAAAACTTTTCAATATTTCTTTTATATATATTTCACATACATACTATAATATTACTAAATAAAAAGAAAAACTAAGAAAACCTCCAATGTCTCGGTCATTGCTATATACCACCTGCACCAAAGACGAAAAGCACCGATCCGTAGCGGAAAGCTTTCGGCCGCTTAAATTTTCATTCATTTGATCGATTTTCACGCTCAAATGGACAAAAGCCTTCGCTATGGCACACGCAAAACACGCAAATACATACCATATACATACATAAATATTATATATAAATCTCATACACACACACACATATATATATATATATATATATATATATATATATATATATACATATATATATAAAGAGAATACTTGTGCGGTGTATAATTTCATCCCTTTCGATATTTGCTATTGCATCCAATTTTCCGACGTCGCATACGGCCGCAAATTCACGCTGTCCATTCATATTTGTAGCTTTAATATATACGATTTATATATATATATATATATATATATATATATATATATATATATATATATATATATATATATAAATGTAGTAGGATTCATTTGTCGTTATTGTAGGTTTACTTACATGATGTATTAACGTGGCTATTGATATTGATATAAATAATGCTTCTGCGACTGCATTAATCTCGATATGGTATTAATCAGTGAGATTAATGCACAAATTGAACTTTTGTACCATTATTCATTGAATTAATATTATAAGCAAATTTATTTTTTCCACTTCATTATATAATAATTTTAAAGCTTTATTTAGATATTTCATATTAACAAGAGTATCAGTATTGAAGCTACACGTATTTTATAGTTAATATTGTTTATGTTATTGTTCAATAAATATTTGATTCTAAATTTGAATCACAAATTTGGATTTGTAGTCAAAAACAAACCTTCTTAAATTGATCATCAAATTACAATAAAATGTAATTTAAATTAATTTATTTATATTTATAATATATTATAATGTAAATTTATGATTAAATTACAAAATTTGTCTCACGCTAAAGAATTATAATGATATTATATTGAATAAAAAAAAATATTAATTATTAATGATTAAGATTGAAATAATAATATAACATATATTATAAGCGTAATATACAATAATAACAGAAATAATAAATGTATCAGAGTATATATTGATCGTACAATGGTATTATGAGCTCAAGGAAACAGGAAATTAAACACGAAGAATGTTATCTATAAGGTGTGGTCCATCAGTGCTAATGGAATAAAGAAGATAGTTATGCGATTCAACATATAAAAATACACCCTCTCGCTCTTATTATACAGAAACCGTACATAAGTAAACGGACATAGTACAAAAATATCTTTATTGCCATCGGGGAAAGAAAAAAAACGCAGACTCGCTTTATTACGATTTTTCCTTATATATATATATATATATATATATATATATATATATATATATATATATATATATATATATATATACATGTGTGTGTGTGTGTGTGTGTGTGTGTGTATGTGTACCTTCTTGGTTTCCAAATGAAGGTACATATCTTCGTGCGAATACAGCACCTGACCGAAATATTTCTTCTTGTGGTTTTAATATATTCGGTACATGTTTAATACGATTTTCTGAAAGACTATATTATATATTGTTTCAAATATATTGTTTTTAATATTATTAAAATGAAATATGATTTATTGCGGAATTTTACCATTTTGTTATAAGAAAATATTATTATAATACAAATTTAAAAATTGAATTATATTAATAATTAGTATCACGATATATTGTATGGAAATTAATACACTTTTTCGAATAAAATATATTTTTCATATAATTTAAAAATCTTGAAAATAACTATATCCAATGAAAAATATGAATATTTTAATTTTTATATATCTAATTCAAGCGAGTTATGATCATATATTAATACTGATAATAGATATATATTAAATTATTCAGTAAGAAAATATATTTTAAATTTTGATTTTATAAAGACCCAAATATTAATAATATATTAATGAAACGAATCTTGAATATTAAAAAATATAATTTATAATAAGTAATATAATGAATAAAAATAAAAAATCAGGATTTTATAAGAAATTAATAAATTTAAAATTTATTGAAAAAATAAATATTTTCAAACTCACACTGTATATAATATAATGTGGCAATGTTAAATTATTACGATTGGAAATGTGATGAAAAAAGAAAACAGAAAAATCTAGTGGAAAAACGTAGATTTTCAACCGTAATGAAAGCGACGGTGCATCGCACTTTAGGGCGCATCCGAGCGAATCGAACACGCGGGCTTTCGAAACGAAAATGCGGACCTTCGAAAAAGATTTATACAACCTATTCTTACCGCAAGGCGTAATTTAACTTTAAGGTTCTTATCTATGAAAAATGAGCGTTTAACGTATGAAAATCCCGTCGTTGTGCCGCGTTCACACCTACGAAAGGTGAGAAAGCACGCGAGATAACCGCAATTCGTTTTTGCAACGTCGCCCGTTGCGCCCGAGCGGCGAGAGTTTTGCGCCCGAGCGGCGAGAGTTTTGCGCCCGAGCGGCGAGAGTTTTGCGCCCGAGCGGCGAGAGTTTTGCGCCCGAGCGGCGAGAATTTTACGCCCGAGCGGCTAGAATTTTGCGCCCGAATGCTATTGAGCAATCGGGTGCATTGTTGAAAAAAAAAAGGACGTGTTCCCACTCGCTAACGAGAAGCTCGCTTAGAAGCTTGACGTTTTCGTTTCGAAAATGCGAGCTTTCGTTTTTTTTTTCTCGCGCATTTTCCGACGTTTGTTTATGTGTTTTATCGTTGTTTTTAAACGTCTACTGAAAAGCTGTGTTCTTGTTGCGAAATTCTATTCAGTATTGCGGTGAAATGTTTTGGTTTAAATCAACGGTTTCCAAATATATATTTATAGCAATTATATGAATATATATGTATAAAAATAATTTTTATTATATTAAAAATATTTTTATACGTATATATTATTGATAATGAAAAATTAAATTACTTTTTTAATTTTAATAGCTTTTAATAATTTTATGTTAAATAATATTCTCGTTTACTTTTACTTTTTTTTTAATTTATAAATTATTAACAAAAAATACCAATACTAAAAATAGATAAAAAAAATATTCTTACAGAATAATCCAATGTGTTTATATATTGATCTAATTTTTGAACGTTTAAATTAAATTAAATTACTTATATATTTGAATTTAATATATATTAAAAATTTCAATAAATATTAATATTTGATTATGAAATATAAATTTAATCATTTAACTTTGTAACAATATTCATAATCATTTTATAATTCTAAAACAACGATTTTTATTCTGTAAATATTGTTTTGCTAGTATTTTTATATCAAAGTATCATTTTTTTAATAATATTCATTAAAAATACAAATTTTAAAAAAATATTTTTTACCAATCATTATTTATATATTAAATTGATAGAAATATAAAATTGTACTATTATTTATAGTGCTATATTTATAATCATATTACAATTTAATCATGTAATCACAAATATCAAAGTGTAATTACAATAATTATCTGAATATCTTACATACGTATCGATTCAATATACATAACTTGCATTAAATGAGAAGAGCTTTAGTTTAATGGAAAAGCCTTTGTGAATTCATAATGCAATTATGCACTTCATATACTCGTGAAACATCGCGAAAAATCGGTAAATTCAAGTCTTACATTTGCCGATCGCACATTTCGCTCATAAATTACAAGAAAAATGTCATCGCAGCTTTACAACGGAGCTCAATTCCCGTGACCAAATGAAAGAGAGTTTTCTTCTTTGCGTCTTTTTTCTTTTTTCCAATTTTTTTTTTTTTGCTAGTAGAAAGAAATAGTACTTCAACGTCTCGGACACTTAGCTAGAGCTAACAAAATCTTATTTCGATTGGACGGCAATCAGAATGCTGTTGAAGATCGCACGTGATTCGAATGTAAAAGTGGAAAAGTGGGCGGTCGGATGAATCGGAAACCACCCAACAACCCCATCTCTGAACATCCCTCATAGTTCAGTTTTCGCCACGAAAGTGCCTCAAGGTTGCGGCGGTTGAGAATTAAGCCCGTATTGTGAGACCCTAATGTGATACTGACTCAATATTAATAATTCAACTTGGGCATTACCGGGCAGGATTGCATGCAAATTACGCGTAGAAGCCTTCGGGCCGCGGTCACATCGACCGCGTATCCGTGCCGATGGCGCTATTACGCAAAAACGTGGAAAAACGGGAAAATGGAAAGGACCGAACGGAGGCGATCGTTTTGTTTGTATAAATATGTAATTATTTTAATCTAGGACGTTCTAAAATCCTTGTTAAATTTTACGGGAATGTGTGTGGGAAAATTTTAATCCCGCTCTGTTTTACTGGATAATGGTTAGAATTACTTGTGCATAATAGAATCATTATTTTTAATCCTAAATTGTTTATTCACATATTTTTTATATTTGTCACATAAAAATACGACTATTTTCAATATTACATATATATTCATTGTATTGTACATTAAATGTTTTCTTTTAATTTAAATCTTAAATACACAAAATTTGAATTAAATTATATATTCCATCTATTTTGAAAATATATTTATTAATTATGTTTTAAGCGTAAAAAACTTTTAATGTGTTTTGAAATTTTATATCAATATATTGATTTTAAATATATATGAGTTTATTTTTCTTATATATATTATAGGTAAAACAATTATCTATGAAACAATGTTCTTTTTTAAAATATTGATCGAATAATATTTAGATTGGCTTCAAAGCTCATACAGCTTAACAATTTATTTGATAAATATAGTATCAGATTGCGCATTTAAAACATGTTTATATTGCGCTTATAAACGAAATAACGCCATAAATATATTAAGAGAGAGCCTCATTACTATTCTAGGAAGAGGCGAAGTAAGTTTCCTTCTGTTTAAATGCACACAAGAAAATGAGAGCGTTTTAAAAGAAACGTTACGTTCCACGGTTTTCGCGTCTTGAAAATATCTGGTTTGGGTGAAAATACCGTTTTTCGGGCAATTAACGTGGAAATTTCATACAGCTGACTTAGTTAAACGAACCAAAAACTAATTACCCGTAAAACTGAGTATTTATTATAGCGGAAAAGTCGCGTGCAATTTTTCCAATATTTCTTATTTCATTGAAAAATTAAACAGAAAAAGATAATCTACTATAGACGCGATAATGTATATTTATTGTAAAAAAAATATATATTTTCATAAATTTTATACATCGTTATATAATGAACGAAAGAAGTGAACTTAAAAATCGTATAATAGTATACTTTAAAAATGAATTCGGTCGAATTTCAAATTAAGGAGCGATTTTAATATGGCCCGAAAACCCCGAGGAAATTCAGAATTGATCAAGATTGAAACAAAAACGGCTCCTTTTATTCGAAAGGGCGGCTTCCGTGCAGTCTGGCTTTTTCGTTCGCCGATTAATCAGTCCCTATCATCTTCGAACAAAGGGTCCTCTTCCGCTCTCACACTCTTGCGAAATTCCGCCCTTCGATTTCAGTTTCGTCTCTATTCGATAAACCGCCCTTCGATAAAGTATAATTACCGAAGCGTACAAACGACGACGGGGCGACAAACTGAACCGAACTCCGTCGACGGTTTCAATCGTTTCACCGACGATGAACACAAAAAAATATATATTTATATATATATATATATATATATATAAATATATATATATAGAGAAAAAGGTCTTTCTTTCGTCGGAAAGAAAGCTCAAGAAAGTCCCTTTGACCGATGAGAAAACAATGAAGGAGAGAGTTGAATGAAAAAAAAATCGGACGAAAACGGCGTCGCCTATTTAAAATTGCGAAATGAAAGTTCGCAAAGCTCTCGACGGTAAGTTTTTCCACCTCTGAAGAAGAATCGGTTTCTTTTACGACGGAATTGTTTCAGAATCTGCACTTCAGCCACTCACACTTCCGACGGATGGAAAATCTCGCGTTCGACGAAGGCTTTATTTTTCTGTTCATCGGCGGAAATCTTCGCGTTATTGAATTTTCAATCGGATTTTTTTTTCTTATTCACCCTCCGCGCTCTCAATCTATACGTTCGATGGAAGCGTCGAATGCAAAAGGTTTATAAAGAAGAGGAAAAAAAGAAAAGAAAATCGAAGGGCGGCATTTCGAGTCATTTCTGTAGTATTACGCGTCGGCAATAAAAACGCGATCATTCCTGCCGGAATGTACACTTTTCTTTTTTTTTTTTTCATTCGTAAAAATATTAGTGAAAATTCTGGCGTTCGAAAAGCGCCGTTAACGTATATTGAAAATTTTTTGAAGTCGGTTTTTATCGCGTCGGCCCGATTTTTGAACTTTCTTAAAACGCCGTATCTCGCTACTAAATCTGATCGTTCATTTCTTGCGATTACGACTTTAAAAAAGTATTTCGTTTTTCGTGCTTTTTCCGAATCGGAATTCAGTTTTTTTTTCTTACTACTTTTCGAAAAAATAATAATACCGATCGTTTCATTAAGATTTTTTAATTGGAACATTAATTCTAATTTATCATCATTATCGCGATAAATTTTCTATTATAATATAATAATTCTATCAGAAATTGCGACCTTAAATTATTAAAAAAAATCATAATTTTATGTATAAATATTTCTTTTTGTGTTTGTTAAAAATAAGCTAGTTTAAATGTCATAATCGAAAATGATATTTATTTATATAGATAGCAATCTTTTTCAATCTAAAAATTTTTGGCAAATGGCAAATATTACGATATATGTGAAAATTTTTATCTATTGTCACAATAAATATAAATGCGTTGCGTAATTTTGAAATGTTTTGCTTTACTTTATGACAAACAATATGATAAAGGCATAAAAATATACGGGATCATCCAAAAATCGTATAAATTATTTTAATTTCAACATATTTTTTTTTTCAACATTATATTCGATTTTAATTATTGAATCTTTATAGACAAATAAATCTATTTGTTTAAATTAAAAATGTTTAAAATTTTTAATTTAAAAATTTGATATGTTATAATCAACGAAAATATTCACCAAATATATTGTGATAAACTAAAATATAATGCGAGTCCACAATAAGCGAACATCTAAATAACACGACCGAAAACTTTGACGCCTAGTTCGACGCGCCCATCATCGAAATTATTACAAGACCCTGTATATATGTATATATATATATATATATATATATATGACATATTAAAGGCATTTCCAGACTAACGGATATGGATCGTGCAAACTGGTCGAAACCCATACCATTTTGTGTCTCCGTACCAATCTTGCCGAGGCCGAATCAATAAAGTGCATTAGCCCAAATGAATACTGCAGATCCGGTCGAATTAAGCCGTCAGACCAAAAGTGCATGTGCAGCGAGAATATATATATATATATATATATATATATATATATATATATATATATATATATATATATATATATATATATATATATATACCACTGTACTTGCTTCTTATTCGACGATGCTGCTCTTTTAATGCGATTTGAATGTTGAAATTCTTCCTTTTTCATAAATATATATATATATATATATATATATATATATATATATATATTATACATATTATATACATAATACATATATAATATAATATCATAAACTCTACGAATAAAAAGATGTTTTTCATGTGCTTGAATATCCCTGAAGCTTCAAAAATTTGTAATATTGTTGATATACTTTAATTAGTTAAAGTAATAGTAAAACAATATCGGTTCAAATTTTCGCGTTTGGTAAATGTAGGTTGTTCTTAAATTAAAAAAAAATGTTTTTTTTTTTTTTTGAGGGGATCGACTTTATACTTGAATATATTTTAAAAGCATCGAAATTTAAATATTATTAATTAATTAAATGCATTTTCTTTTCCAACTAACGATACTCATTATCATTGTAATAAAATGGCCATTTTACTTTTGATATTGATCATTATCAGAAGAAAGATTAAATTTTTGTTTTAAAAATTTCTACATCTATTAAACACGAAAATTAAAATTCTATCAGAACAAAAAAAATGGGGAATACGGCTAAAAAATAAGGATATTTGGCCACTTTATCAGAAAAAAAAACTAGTTTACAAGTTGACTTTCCAAACATCATGCCTAATAATCATAAGTGTGAAACGATTCAAAGCGCGCTTCATACTTGCGATAACTTTGAGCGAACGAGCTTTAAGGCTTTATTACTCATTAAAAAGCGATCGCTACTATGAAACTATTTAAAAAATAGTAGAAAAAAAAAACGAACCAACTATTGCGCATTCGGGCTTATTACAGACGTGAATCACTCTTAATGTTAAGTTTTTCCGCCGGTAAATGGCAATTTTCTTATCATACAAACATATATAACTTTTACGACACACACACATACACCCGAAAAAAAATACATTCGGAAAGATCGAGCTTTAAACATAATAGTTTTACACGCGCCTCGAAAAAAAATATATATATGAAAATAAAATAAAAAGCGCAAATTGCTCCCGGCAGATAAACGCATATATATAAAAATAATAATAATATTTTTTTATATTTTGAAATAGCAGTGGCACCGCGAATTTAAATAGAAAACAACTTTTCTTCGTTCGATTTTTTTTTTGTTTCGTTTTTCATCGAACATTCGAGTTCGCGAGCTTTCACATCGCACACCTTTGTAACAATTCGAAAGATAAGTGGCCACAGTGGATTCGAAATCAAAAAAAAAAAAAAATCATGAATAATACATTACCGAAAGGTCTAACCGAAAAGGGGGGCTGAAACGGAGTGGCGCAGCTCGATTTACAAATAAAACACCCGACGGGAGCGACGTAACAAAAATAAAATAAAATAAGATAAAAAAAAGGCGAGCAAGCGTCGAATAGTAAAAGTAAAAAATGTATACGGCGTATAAAGTAAAAGGAGCGAACGGATCGTTTCACTTCGAAAACTAAACAAAGGATTCCTTGTAATTTTACGACTGTTTCAACTATTAATTTCGGTACGAACGATTTGCGATTCGCCTCGATGGAACTTATCGCCGGTACTGATTTAAAATAACTTGGATTACTGTCTGTGCTTTTGGGTAAAAACAAAAAAAAAAGCTTTATATTGCGATTCGGTTGCGGAAAATTCGGAATGGCGCTTAAAAGGGTTTGTTTTTTTTTTCATTCCGGCATTTTTCGACATAGAAATGATTCTAATTATGCAAAATCGTTACAATAAATGTTAGGTAGTGAAATTGATTATATAATTCATGCACATTCTATATGCCTGAATTTTCTTTAGTATTTAATATTACTTCATTTAACTTCTAGTATAATCTATTAATCCATTTTCAATTAAATAACTGGGTGTACCAATTTATTATATATTATATTAATCAAAAATATATTAAATGATAAATATAAAGACTTGCAATTTTTTCATAAATTCCAAACTACCAAGTGTAGATTTTAATTTCCAACTTTCTCTAATATATTTTTTTTTCTTATCCAATATTAAATCGAATAACAAAATTCATAAAAAAATGAAATATTATTTTTACACATAAAATTTTAATATATTATTTAATTGTCCCTAATTGAAAAAAAATGTTAATTAATTCATATATTATTATCAAAAATGAGCAATTAGTTAAAATTTTAGCTTAAATGTGTATCGAAAAAAAGTTAGAAGATTTGTATCAAATAATAAATATAGGTAAAACTACATTAAAATTTACATTAGTAAAAAAAGTTTAATAAATCTAAACAACATATTCTTAAACCCAACATAAAATTACTTGAACATAATTTTTATATTACATATCGTATTTAAAATAATTAGATCATAATCTCAATATATTTTAACATACTAATAATGTCTATAAATATTTTATAAAATTTCTACTATATGTATGAATCATCAGAATATATAATATGAAAATACATCTAAAATTATAAATCAGCTTCATATTTATGTGATATAAAAACATACATATAAACGAATCGTTAAAATTTCAAATTTTAAAAGATTACAAAAATCGTTTAGATTATATATATATATATATATATATATATATATATATATATATATATATATATATATATATATATATATATATATATATATATATATATATATATATACATCAAACAATAACCGGCAATATCAAATCAAGCGGGTCAAGCAACAATTCAATTAACTTGAGTGCATTCCGCTAACGGTAAACGTGCATTTGACCGAACACCAGCACAGAAATGCACAGTTAATATTACCACATAATCGTCTACGACGTTATATATTATTGTTGCGATTGTGCATGCCCTGTGTACCGGGTTCGAATCCCAAAGGAACACCGGATTATTGCATCGACGTATACGAAGATCGACATCGGTTCAACCGTGAAAATTTTCAACGATGCACAAATATATCGAGATGTGCTATCGTTTTATTTTTTTTTCTTCATTTCCTATTTTTTTTTCTATTTTTCTATTTCTATTTCGATGATTTGTTGTAAAATATAATTATAATTATAAAAATAATATTTTTCGATATCTATCGTTTGAAATTGCTTATATGAATTAGTATGAAGAAATAGCTACGATATATGATTTATATAATCCATAATTATTTTTAAGGCTAAAATATAGGTTTTAAATATTTTATTAAAATCATAAAATTAAAAGGAAGGAAAATTAAAAATTTATCGACAAAATATTTTTTGTTATATATATGAGACTAATTAGATTTTCATTCAATTCCCCCCCCCCCCAATTCAAATCAGGAAAATTTTTATTTTGTTCGATATTTGGTCACACTGCAAACGGATTCGTTTTCTGTTTTTGTCGCTAAAACTAGAAACTACCTGTTCGTTCGAATTATTTTCGAAAACTTGCGATCGGAAAAATTGAGCAAAAGCAAAGAAAATGTCCCATACTCCGATGCCGGCTCATTTTCTCCCGTTTCCCGATTCACGATTCCCGGCTCGCGAACCGGGTTAAGAGCGCGACGAAAGAATAAGAGCAAAATAATATAAAAAAAAGAAGAAGAAGCAAGATGGAAAGAAGGAAAGAGAGCAAAAAAAGAAACCGGAACGAAGGCACGTTTTTCACGGAACTTTTCTCTCTGTCGGATACAAGAGCTTTTCAAAAATTAAGTGGCAAATACGGGCGCTTTTATGTGTCGATATCGATGAGCGTCTTTCGCCGTTTTCACGTATTTTCTTTTCTTTCGTGTCTTTTGCGCGAAAATGGGGACAAAATTTTCCGACGCTTAATAATTTCAACTGTTCGCCGCTCTATTTTAAAGTTAGAACATTAGAATGGCGATAAAAATACGTAATTTGTCACGGAAGAAATATTAAACTTTACTGTTATCAATTTGTTATATTCTTGTGATTTATGCGAATTCGCAATATTTCAATTTCCATTGAAAATTCAATAAAGTTTCAATATACATTTTTCTATATATATAAAGCATATTTCATTCAAATATACTTCATACTTATGAATCAAAAATAATTATTTAATTTATTTTATATAAGTGTTTAAATATTGTTTAATATTTAATATCGGAATAAAAAATATTTTTGATATTAAAAACACTTACAATAATGTTGATTTGATTAGAAAACGATTCCACTCAATAAGGTATATACCTGAAACAAAAAAATACATATTATTAATAATTATACTAAAATATGTTATAAATAATTATGTATTATTTTCTATCAAAATAATTATTATAATTTTAATTAATATGAGAAAATTCATAGATTTATATAAAAATTAACTCAATCATAGATTGCATACATTTCAAAACCAATGATTATTTAAATAAAATTTAGAGACGTCGATTTATTGTCTTGTAAAACAAACACACTTATTAAATCATTTCATATTATTAAATTATTTTTTTTAAGAAATAGAAATAAATTTCATATTAAAAAGATATAAAAATAAATAAAACCGAAGCTCAATTAAAAAAAAATAACACTTTAATTCGGCTATATTATGATTTATCGTCGAAATCCAAGAAATCTCACGAACATCCCATCAAAAAATAGAACCGTTTAACTTTTACGCGGCTCTCCGGTTTTAACGCTCGCTAATCCGGCGCCCCGTTCTCTACTTTCGCACCGATTTCGTCGGATTAATCAGCGGTCCTGAAAATTACGAGCGTTCGCTTTTTTAATATGTAATTAAACAATTTTACCGTCGACGTCGTGCGAATGTTGAGGTTTCGGCAGCGAATATTTCGCAATTTTCGCGGCCGGAAACGCCGTGGGGGGGGGGGCGATTTTAATTTAATTAATTAATTTCGATGAAACCGCGCGCCGCCGCTTTGTGGTCGAACGTTTTTCCTATAATAATAAATAATATATTTGACGAATTTTATACATATTTTTTTCAGACATATTAATGACGATTGAATTTAAAAAGAATTATATATCAAAAAAAATGTTATTATTTTATTACTACATACTTTTATTCAACTTGTACTGTTTGTTTGTTTATCGGAGTGTAATCTTGTAATCAATTTTTTGATCACTTCTAAATATGTAATAAAATTATAATTTTATATACTTGCTTATTTTTGATGACAATATACAAATTTATTAACATATCTATTTATTTATTGATTAATTAGTGACATATCTGTAATGTATCATGATTATAGAATACACTCGTAGTTAACTAGACATTTGATAACTTCAAAAAAATTTTATATAAATAAATTTAATAATGATAGAAAAACAACGATATATATATATATATATATATATATATATATATATATATATATATATATAATAAAAGGAAAAAAAATGGCACGACATCAAAACGACAAGATTTCGCGCGCATGTGAAAAATAAGTTTCGCACTAGGACGATATCGACGCTCGTAATTCATAGCGTTTTGTATGTCGAACGGGCGAAAAACGTTCAAAGAGGAAAACTTATATATTTTTCCGACGGCGGAATTTTCCTCGTGCCGAACATATTTTGCGCACAAAAGAGGAGTTTCGGGCCTAATTTAGGTGTTTTTTCGTTCGGTGCGTTCACGCAGTATTGGCCGATAAATTAGGGGATTTGGATCGGTGACTCACCCTCGAGACGATAAAATGTCACCACCTGAACACAAACCACCACCGTCGCCGTGCCAGGAAAAACGCCAATTTCTTCTTTTATACGATCGCCGATCCGCCCTTGCGACCGCCCCGCCCGCCCGCCCTAGGAAAAGCACATAACCGTTAAGTGCAGCCGCCAGCGGCGATTTCGCACAAAACGGACCCCCTACACCAATAAAATGATCTATCGCGTGAAAAACTCCAGTTTTTTCCCCAATTCAAATCAACGTACACGCATAAAAATAATATATTCGTATTGGGTAAGCAATTTTATCATATTAAAAAATGACCCGTTTTTCCCTTTCAGTTCATATTCAAATATAAATCCGACGACATAACGGCATATCGAGCACTATGCTGATTCATTTATTATTCTATTTATTTTATAACTTGAAATTAACACTTCATTTTTTATCTAAAATAAATAATTATTTATTATTATATTCTATCTACGTTTTTATGTATACAACAAAAAAAATATAATATTATTTTTCATACGTAAATATATTGAAAACCTTATCAAGTTTACATTTTAAAACTCAAAACTTAATATAATTTTATTTATATAATATTTATACTACTATAAATTTTTATATATATTTCAAAATAGATTAAAAGGATTTTCCAAGATATTATGATATTTATCTAATCGTATAAATTTTAAACATCGTCCACATTTCAATTCTCAAACGAATTGAAAAATATTACATGTAATATTCAACCGCAACAACAACAACAAAAAAATCGAAAGAAATAACGAATTCGAAGAACGCTCCACACATCGCCTTTACTGAAAAAAAAAATAATAAAAAACAGGAAAAATAAACACGAGGCGAATTTTATTCAGGAAAGAGTTTCAAAGGTGAGAACCGTAACAAACGAGGGGAAAAAAATATAGCAAATAGCTAAAAATGTAGAGAATTCGAATTTTTCCGGTGAAAATGAAGCTATCGAATGTCTGGCGCCCGGAAAAACTAATTTGCCTTATCTAGATCCGAGCGTTTGTTTCGATTTTAAAAGGTGCATTCTTTTTCGACCGTTTTTCCACGGAGTTTTTCTTATTTACGATTTCTGGTTTTTTTTTCTCTCTGTATTTGCGCGCGAGCCGTTTTCGCGTGCTCGTGTTTTCCTTTTTCTTTTTCTTTTCTTCATTTTTTTTTCTATTTATTTATTTTGTGTACGTATACACGTACATACACATTTTGATGTTTTTCTTTTTCTTTTTCGTTTTTTTTTTCGCTCGTCGTGTTCGGCAAGTATTTGCAAGCAGAGTCACGCCATATGGCGATATTTCGCGTTTTTCCTCGCCTCAGTATTACGCCGCACATTACCGATGAAAATGCATTCAAGTTTTTCCAGCTCGTCGAAAATTCTATTTGCAAAATGTCGACCGTATACTTTTATTTTATTATTTAGCATTTTGAACAAATAGCCTTTCTTGTTTTAGATGAATTTGTCGAATATATACGACGGACGCGCATTATGACTTTGAGCAAACATTTTGATTCAATAAATACATTTTTATCAGCAACATAAATTATTTTTTATGACAATAAAAAAATATACAAATAATTTATAATTATTTTAGTATTATAAATAAATATTTAACAATATTTCAAGTTAATCCTTATCATATATGATACTAAATAATCTTTCATAATTTTATTACTTTATATATATGGACCAAAATATTTTTTTATATTTTCTATATTAAAAATAAAAAATTAGTGTCTTTTTATTTCACCTTTCATGCATTATATATATTTCTTTTTATTTTTTGATCAATGAAAATCATTATTTGTCAATAACAATTAAATAATAATATGTTGTGCATTATTATAGAATAATATATTTTAATCTCATTATCGCAAGAAACTGTTTGAGAATAACCGATTCGCATACAACAATTTACATATTATTATTATAACACGTAGTTTCGAAATATCGTTCGCGCTAATCCGTTCGGAGATTTCGCCTTTAAGCATATAATGAAAACAAAATATTACATACACCTCACGGGATAATTTAATAAAATTTTCGCACACAGATAGCGGTGTACATTATAACGAATAATTGTTTACGCGACACGGGGCATTAAGACGCCACGTCGGTTTTAATCTTAATCACCTTATATATATATTATATATATATATATATATATATATATATATATATATATATATATATATGCACACACTATTCGTGTAATAGAGTCCAAAATTATTGTTCCATCCGAAACAGTGAATCGACATTAAATAAAACCCGATTTTGAAAACGTTAACATTTTATGTCGAATGAGCGCTTATACGACCGGATTATTAAGCGAGGAGAATTGCGGTTGTTCGGATTAAAAGTCTATTACACACATAGAGTTTTCAAAAGTGTATTCCGCACACCCCTATATTCTACATTCAGACACTCGTTTCTCAAATATTCTAACACTACCCTTACCATATTTCAATTTCGCCCCCCGACATTTCCCCGGTTAGGCCTACATTTGCGGTTATTACGGTGTATGCACATTAAACTTACGATAATCTCCGTCTATACGGTCTCGTAAATTGCGCGTTTAAATCCCTTTAATTTAAATTTCGACGAACACGACTGCGACAAAACGTGAATAATTACGGTTGTTATGATAGTGAATTGTTTTTTTTTAATATATATATATATGTATAGTATAATAATATATATATTATTATTATGTTATATTTTAAAAGGCGTTATGTATACGTTGTTTCTTATTATATGTAAGCGGCGACATAAAGAAGCGCATGAATTTGTATAATTTTTACATTGCCTCCGTAATTATGCATAAATATATATCCGGTTACGGTTCTGTTTATGTGTAATTATCATAATATCAATTTAAAGCTTGCTAAAATGTAATACGAACATATTTAATATACGTTTTTCTATAGTCAAATTTTCATTTAGATTTAATAAATTAAATTTCAACAAATGGAATAAATACTAAAGAAAATTGTATGAATTTTTTATTCTTATTAAATAAAATTTCATAATATCCCTTATATTTAATTTGATATTTACATAATAAAAAATAATTCTAATAAAAAAATAATGATCCTATAACCTTTAGAGTTACACAAATATTTCTTAAAATTTTGTCAAACATATTTTAAGATTAATTAAAAAGTCTTCAACATATTATTTAATGTTGAATCCCACAAAACTGAATTACTTTAATGATATTCAATATAAATGTTCATTCCATTGTAACAGTTTATCCATTACTTTTATTAAAAAATAAAAACATTATTCTAATGTATTAAATATATCAAGTTTATAATACATTTTTTCCATATATAAACAATTTTTAGTACTATTATATATAACCAAATTCATTATATTAATAATCAACTCAAGAATTTTTTTAAATAATATCGAAATAAAGGACATAATAAATAATAATTGGAAAATATCGAATTTTCTCGAACTCGTACTAAAATTTAAACGTTGTAAAAAAAAAATGACACTTTCGCTTCGGTTAATTTAACCGTGGTCCAGTTAACGAAAGTTGAACCGGTGATCGCCGCGATAATTATTCATTTTCCACCTAGCTAGTGGGCGGTGCGGGCGGTTTTTTACAGGGGAAAAGGGCGCGAAAATGCGGCGTTTCGTCGTCTCGGAAAAACCCCTCATCGGACATAAACCACTTAAAACTTTTGCCTCCCCCCTCCCCATTGACGTGAAATTTTATTTTCGACATCACGTAAGCGAAAGACTTTCATAATAACGTCGGTCGTTTTTAACGTTTAATCGTCCGAAAACGAGCGTAGAATATGTACAAAATATTTTCAAAGCCTACATGAATACTTTTTATGTGTGTGTATATAAATTTCGAAATATTATATATTACTATTAAAAATTGACATTTATCATAATATTTCTATATTTTTTTTAAATATATATTGGAACACTATTTAAAATTCTTATTATTAATTTCAAACTTTATAGATGAAAGTTTCATTAAATTTATAAACAAATAATTAACCTTTATATATTGTAAATATACATACATATATATATATATATATATATATATATATATATATATATATATATATATATATATATATATATAAGTATAACATATCATATCTTAATAATAAAAATGTTAATTTTAAAAAGAACCGAAAAAATGTCAAAGATAAAATATTTTAATTTATATTTTTATTTTTTTAAACCACTATTAATACTTTAAAACGAACACTGCTCGCGCGCGCCCAATTGCACTAACCCGAGCCCTGCTCGTAGGTTTCATATATTATACATGAACGATTTCCACTCGTTGGACATTGGAAATTATTTTTATTTTACACATATGAAATATAAAATAAAGAACCCGGTGTTTTTTAATTACATTTTTATAGTGATTAATATAAACTAATTACAATATATTCATAATTAATATATAATTTTCTAATAAATGCAATATAAATCATTTATAAATATCAAATATCAATTCCATTTGACATTATAATAAAATTTGTACATTTCGAGACGTCAGTTATAACTTTATATTTAATAATATATCTTGAAACTTTTTATCCTATAAATATTATATATATATATATATATATATATATATATATATATATATATATATATATATATATATATATATATATATATATATATATAAATAGTTTAAAATATAGCCACACAAAAATAATATATGCAAGCATGCGACGCTAGGATTGCACATCACGCTAAATTTCAATTTAAAACTGAATTTATTGCAGAACTACGTATAATACTTACGTATTTCACGAATATATTTATAAATTAAAATATGTTCCAGATATATTATTTATACATAAATTTATCGCAAAAAAAATATCGTTATTTATCAGTTAAAATTTATTAAATGTGTTGGAAAAATGTTCGCCGATTCGAAATTAATGTAGGTTTCGAATGCAACAAAATTTTAATAACATTTATCGAAAATACAACAATCTTTTACTTATTCGTAAATGCATTTTAACTTATTCCATTATCTTATAAATATATATATATATACATGTGTGTATATAACAAACTTAAAATTTTCTTTGATAAATGTTTAAATGTCAGTACTGTATTCATTTTTGTCTCATTTGTATTAATCTATTTATTTTGATATTGAATATTCAAATATAAGTCATTTTTTAAAGATATTTAGCATATTTCAAAGATAAGACGACGAATTTAAAATATACTGTAATATATTATTTTTAATCATGTTATCCCACAAAAACATCAAATATCGATTCTTTTTTTAAGGAATATTTTCTTTGGATTTTTCAGTAATTGAATTTGTAATATTATCTTCATGATCTAATATTCAATTTCATAATTTAATATTTATTTCATGATCTATTTTAATTCTGAAAATTTTTATAATTATTAAAAATTAAATTAGAAGAACATAAAAGATACATTTTTTATATTATTATATTTTTAAATAGATAAATCTTTGATTTAAATTTACATAATATTTAATCTGATTTTTTTTAACAAATAAAATATTACTTATACGATTTGATTTTTTAAATATCACCCCAAAATTATTTTTAATATATTATCGACTGATATATATATATTTCATTATATATCATTAGCAATCAACTAATTGCTTCGTTCATTCATAAATTTACAATTTCAAAAAACCAAAATGCATATTTTTGACATATTTATTAATTATAATTCAACTAGATCGCTCGTATAATATTCCACAAAATACGCATCGTCTCAATTTATACGCTCTCGAAAATAATTGTATAATATCAACGAAATACATCCGAATAAAATAAATACGGCGAAGACGTGATAATAGCATAATTTGGCACAAAATAACCGAAAACCAGAAAAAAAATAATCATTAGAAAAATCGAAATTGTTTAATATTCACACTACATAATATATATATTTATTATTATTGTAGAATTTTCCACTGTAGACACGTCGCATAATTTAACCGCAATTCTCAACATAATATATATAATATATATAAAATAAAATAATCGAGGAAAAAATTAAAATAATAATATAAATCGTGTAGGACACATGTTAACACTTCATTAGCGTCCGTCGGCTAAAGAACGACTCGGTCGTACAAATTTACCAAAGTCAACGTCTACTTTTGCTAACTCGACAAATAAATATTACTAATTGTGTTTATATACGTGTTATATTTATATATTTATGCGTTGAATATATATATATTTATTCTTAATTACATCTTCGTGTTCGTTTATTAAAATATAATTACGTTAATGTTTGTTAACGAATGATTTGTGTCGATATATATATATCTTAACACGTTGAGTGCGGGTTGATATTTCGTTGTATTTTATTGTGTATATAAATCGAATAGATTTTTGATAATAAATAGTGAAATTTAATTCGCGACACGTCTCTATTATACCTATCCATGAACATAAGGGATTGACATTTCAATTCCACTATTACACGCTTATTATTGCCATCAGTACTTTATTATTGATCCAAACTCTGATCCCATCGACGACCTTCTAAGGTCAACTGAATATCAAGATCCATTTTCATTTTTGTTACCATTCATATTTTATAAAATAAAAATTTGTTTATTCGCCGTTAGTAAAAAAAAAATATTTATGTTAGCGAGAAAAAAAAATAAACGTTTTATATTGATATAAATATACATGAAAAATTATATTCAACACTATGAATTTATTTTTATATATGTAAAAATGATATAGATTATATTTAAGTATTAAATTAATTGTTAAAATATACTGAAATTGCACAATGAATAGCGGCATGAAAACTCGAAGCATACATTAACTAAAAGGTAGCACAAAGAAAAACAAGTGGAATAAAAAAAACTTTCCGGAAAAAACGTTTAGATCCGTGCAAACAGAGCCGTAAACCTTATAGTTTCTTCGGATCGCTAGCCGTCGCCTTAGTTTATTTATTTATTTATTTTTTATTTTTTCGACATTTTTGTTCCGGCCTCTCTCTCTCTCTCTCTTTATCCGCGTTGAGCTTTTCGACTTATTCCGACATGAAAGCGAACCCCGGATAAAATTTTCAGTTCACGAACTGAAACTTAACATGCGATTTAAAAAACAATCAATGCAAAGCAGGAAACATTTCTCGCTACCGCCGGAAGGCTCAAAGTTATTACACAAGTTTTTTTTTCATTTTTTTTTTTTTTTTTGGTTATTCACTTCACCACGCCAACGCGATACAAATGCATTCAAAATATCATAAATTTTTTGCCAGGATTCTACTCTTTTTATTATTATTATTATTCATTCATTTAAGCCCGGTTCGTTTGTGGAAAATGGAGAAAATCGCGATTTCCTTCCGTTAGCTAGTGTGGCGTTTTCGGCTTAAAGGCCGCCGCGATATGGGATCACTTTGAGTTTGGTCTGCGAAAAAGCACGCCAATCGTTTAAGTTCGAAAACTTTGTATTCTTTTTTAATTAAATTGTAAGTCGTAGAAAATGTTTTTGAAGATTTTGAAACAGTAAAAAGAAAAAAAAAACATGCAAAATCTTTTAATTACTAAAATCTTATCGGAGAAATAATCCTCGTCGGAAAAGTTTTTAATCGTTTTCGCGAAACGTTCAAATATCTAAATATAGTACTGTTAATTAAGATTATCGATTCAAACATATTATAATATCGATTGATTCAATATTAAAAATGTATGTAATATTAATAAAATTTAAATTTTTTGAAATTGAAATATTTAAATAAATATTGAAAAATCGTGGTGTATTTTAGATTAACTTGGTCCTCGTCATTATTTTTAATTAATTTTGTCCTCGTATCAGAATTCCAACTATGAGATTTTAATTATATTATGATTTAAATAAAACATTTTCGAAAGCACACTCAACAACCCTTATAGTCTGCATAGAATTTTAAATGACGAAAATAAATATGCAAATTCGAATAGCGGCAGAAGAAAAAAAAATAATACTACAGAACAAGCAAAATCATCCATTCGTACAACGAGAATTATATTAATAACACGTTTCGTTCCCGCCAACTTTGCTCAGGGAGGGGGGATAAAACGCCCATCGTCCGCCCTGTTCCGCCCTCCTGTCACAATGCATATTATTTTTTACCCTCATTTCGTATATTTTACTTACTGATAAACGCATTTACGTCATGTCTCACGGAAAACCCGGTTAAAACTAAACGAGTCTTCCGCCCTTCGCGTTTTAAACCTTAAGCGACGTGCTTTTCGACCTTTCGTTGTTAATTTCATAATTTTCATACGTTTCAACCCTCGGCTGGATTCCGTGACAACAACAACACACATACAAAATAAGCATAAAATAATAATAATGATAAAAATATAATTATTATGCTCAATAAAAAAGACAAATGGTATATTATAGCGGTAAATGAGACATGTTAGTTTTTTATTGCGTGTCGTCCGTTGAAAACGTTATACATTGTTGCTACTTCATCGTCATAATTTAAACGATGAACGAAAAATATACACGAATATTAATATATATATA
Organism: Leptonema lineaticorne; assembly: GCA_024500535.1. Lineage (NCBI taxonomy): Eukaryota > Metazoa > Arthropoda > Insecta > Trichoptera > Hydropsychidae > Leptonema > Leptonema lineaticorne. The sequence goes on from JANIJI010000017.1 coordinate 10,245,431, forward strand.
TATTTACAATAATATAAATAAAATAAATTTATTCTCTCATTTTTCAAACTGATTAAAAAATATATTTATTACGAAAACTTTTTTAAACATTGTGTATCAATAATATATATATACAATCATATTTTCTATTCAAATTTAGCATACTTGCTAAACAATGATACTGATCAGTTAGAACAGATACATCATGATTGAAAACATAATCACGCTGACAAATGATGAAATACAATGTACATGTGTATTATAACGTTTAGGGGATGACACGATTTGAGGTAATCGGGCATTTCGAACACGACTCACACTTTGACAATCACCCTTAACCACTCAGTTAGAACATCAATCTATTGCTCTATATGCATATAACAATTATTGAGTTCACAGAATAATTTTATTTCATCAATAATATAAATTAAATTATTTTTAATATGTTGTATTACTAAATTAAATATCGAATTTTATTTAATATTTTAAATATTGTATATTTTTTATAATTAAATAAATTATACAGATATATATGTGTTAATAATAGTATCATAGATTCATTAAAAATATAGTTTGAAATAAATATAAAATTTTAATTTATTATATATTAGCAAATCCGGTAACTTTTATATCACACCGCTCCTGTCGCTTTCCCTTTCCTCTCTCACACAACAACAAGTAAGATAACTAAACAACTACGATCGTCGCTTCCAGAATTACAATTTCAATTATCGGATACACGTACGACACGTCTGTGGCCCAGAAACCACCCATTTCGTCATCCATCTTGATTGGGTTGACGCGCGCAGAGGGTTGTTGGTCAACGACAATCGCTATATACATCCCCGGGTCGTTATTATCTGTCGCAATTGAAAAATGCTTGCACTCCGCAAATTATAGGATTCAATCATTTATTTATATATAAATAACACTTTCGCTGCCGTTATAAATATGCGCTAAAATAAATATAATTTTTATATATGATAAATCATTGTAACATTTTAACAATTATACACTATAAAAATGTTCATAAATAAAAATATTTTCATATCAAAAATAGATAAACGACTTCAAACATTGTTATAGAGTCGTGAATCATTTGGTTTCGATTTACGACTATTGATTTTAACACTTTACAAACTCTAAAAATAAAAGAGAAAGAACGTAGTTCAAGCTCACACGACGTGAACGTAAGTAGAACTTTTTGTACGTTTACGTTTTGCACACAAAACTTACACTTTTGCGCACATATTGAGCACAAATACTATGTAATATTGTATGTGTGTGTACGAAAGTCGAAACTTTCCAGAGTCGAGAAATCAAACTGTAATCCTATCCAAGTTTCCGATTTGATTTATACTCGGAAGCGATTCAAACTATAGATTTTATCCGACATATTCTAGTCGAATGTCGACTTAACGTCGAAATTAATTGCAGAAAACTCGACGTTTCGACTTTCCAGTGTCATCTTTACGATTTTTAATGTATATCGAGACCGTATGCCGTTTCATAATTCGTTTTTATTTTTTAAAAATTTATAGCTAACCATTAACTGTTCAAATATATAATATATAAACTAAATCAATATAAGTGACCATAATTATAAGAGTGATCAAAACTAAATTAAAAAAAAATAAGATCATTCACGATTGAAAATCAGTGTGTCTTATTGAAGTGAACTTTGAAAAGTCTTTAATAGAAACTCAAATATATGATTTTATATAGATTTCGCTTTCATAATAAATTTTCAATAATAAATACATAATTGCAATATATAAAAATATTTTTTTTAATTTTATTAAATCAAAATCATTAAATATTTTAAAAAAATATTCTCTTTTAATTATCAAATGTAGTTAAAATCAAATGTTAAGAAACAAAATGTTTATTTTATATATGAAATTGTAAAAATCTTACAAAATTATAAGACATGTTTTTGTCGACACATCAAGATAATTTTTTTATATAAACAACGTCAATTCTGATATTCTTGTTTTAATATTTGCACGAATTTTCTTCGGGAAAACTCGACGCCGACGGAGGGGAAAATCCGCGCGGTCAACCCTCGTAAAAAACAAGATAAGCCGAAAATCGACAATTCAAACGACCGATCGAATTGTAAATAGACGTTTGTCAAAACGGCGACAAATATTTACACAAATAATGATTGCTTACATTGTTAATAAGCTCTCTGTTTTTGTTTACGGATTCAATTCCCCGCCCCTCGCCATCGTGCACCCCCCGCCTCTTCGCCGTCGCCATTTGGAAAATTCAAAGGGAAAATTTTATCAAAACTTCAAAAATATACGCGAACATTATTTTATCAGATACAATATTTATTAAAGCAATAAATATTCGCCTTGAAGTGCTCATTGAATTAAAAAAATAATCTTATTTTTTTTTAATATGCTTTAAATTTTATTTCATACATTTTTTTGAATTAAATACCTTTCTAAACATAAAATAAAAAGTTTAATTTATATATATATATATATATATATATATATATATATATATATATATATATATATATATATATATATATATATATATATATATATATTGTTATATCAATATAATATGATCTATTTAATATATAAAGTACAATATGGCAGTATTTTTCTCAAATTATTATTTAAAATGCATTAACTTCAAGACCGTTATACGTACGGTTCAATGGTTGATGTAATGTCGCATTATGAGATAATTTACATACATATAATATAATAATAATAATAAAAAATGAAGAAAAGAGAAATATATATATATATATATATATATATATATATATATATATATATATAAGAGACGAAAATAGGCGGAGGCTTCGCCGCGATTTATGAAGACTTAACCGCGGCCGTTTACAGAAGACGCATAGTCGAATTTTCCCAGTTATTACCGCCGACGAGGGGGTTGAAAAAAAAAACTAGAAGAGTATCCCGTTGTAAATCACTCGCGTATGCGTTATGAAAACGGGAAAAATCGGTTTTTCTCCCACCCACCCCATCACTGTTCCACATTTCATCCCTTCGCGTAATCAATCTTCAAATTGACTCTAAGCGCCGTTTTCCAGCTTCTATGGTAATTTTTTTTTATAGTTTGCTTTTTTTCATTATTATTCTTGAAGGAAATAGGGGTAGAAATGCCGATCACGAATGCGATTGTCGAATCAATTTAGACGTCGGAAAAAAGGCTTTAACGATTCTGCACAATGGTTATTTTTCAAGTTAGATTTATTTGATTTCGTATATTTTGGAAATTTTATTATTATTTTGTATATTGTTATTTAATCTTTTTAATCTCAAATATATTTTCACATTTCAATCTAAAAATATTATTAATAAAAATAATAAAATATTTATGTAAATTATATTATATAATATTAACCCTTTTGCGCTCACAAAATATTTTGCAATTGAGTCAGAATAAAAATAAATATATAATATTTAACAGTAATTACACTAATAAACACAATATAAGTGGAAATTAACATAAAAAAAAATATAGAAAAAATTTATATACTATATGATATTTTGTAGTTTCATATTTTACTGTTTGACAATCTATGTAGTGACAAAAAAGAATAACTTGTACAATTTTATAACGATAAGTAATATAAACTTAAATCTTTATTTTGAACTGAAGAATTGTGATACAGCTTAATCATTCAATATTAAACGTGTAATAATGTATATTCAGTACACAATTAGTGATAATAAAAACACAAACGTTTAAATATTTACATTACCACTTCTTTGTAATAATTTTAAATATGCTTCCAGGAAATTTTAAGCAACGTGAACACGTCCTATACTCAAACTAAAACCGCTCGTATCGCCTTATCGACGCAATCAATCTTTAAATCGACTTCAACCGCCGTTTTCCAGCTATTTAAAAAGCGGAAAAGTTGAAAATAGTAAAAAAAAAAAAAACGTACGGATCGAAACGTGTTTACCGGATCGATTTAAAACGCCGGAAGAAGAAGCCTTTGTCGCCGATGCACAATGGGAGCTTTTTTTACGAATCAGAACGCTTTCCCGACGACTACGACGTAGGGTTTTCGCAATTACTTTCGACTCGGCGAGTGCATATATTGAACTCTGGCGAATGTCTACGATAGTAATAGTAAAAGGGTGGCACTCGGTAATAGTAGTAGAAGCGACGAGACGAGTAATCCATATTTTCTATGACGGGATTTCGCTTTATCGGATCACTTACAGGCACCCTTTCTCTCTTTTACACCGAGCAAACACCCCTTTATATTATACTTAATATTTCATACAAAAGATCTAGAATAAATGTATTCCACTAGCTAGCTTTCTATTTGTTGTTTACTACTGTGTATTTCAATACGTTATATTAATATATAAAATAATTTCATAAGCGTATAAAACTTTATGTTGACAACACTTCTTGATATGTATACTATTTTGATAATTAGTACAATAATTATAGTTTAGTTCGGAAAATCACATGGCACTCTTCGTACATTTTACGATCGACATTATCGTCTATTAGAGTAATTAAATCGAATATTCATAAATCGATTGTGCATTAATATAATTTACAGAATAACAGACGTCGTTAAAGATGTCACACAATGCGAACCGAGAAAGTTATTGTTGTTATGAACCGTAGTATTGAAACCAAATTATTCGATTTGGCATGGTGCTGGAGAATTGGAACTTTTTCCATCAACTTTATGGAAGATTTGGATTTTGAAGTCTTACAAAATTCAACTTGTGCAAAAATTTAAATCGCTTGACTACCGGTCTTTCGTATATTTAGTGAATATGTTCAAAATATTTTTTTTTTAATAAAAATAAACATGTAAATTGGTCTTCATAATAAATTTAAAGTTTTCGGACTATGTTTGACACTTTAGAAAGACTTTTTACCACATTATCACATACATATTGTATGTGATAATGTGCTACAAAAAATGATCTATATTTTATTTTAATTTAAAGTTAAATATTTATAAAAAAAAAAAACACCCATAAATATAATAATAATATAATTATATTATTTATACAAAATATATATTGGGTCTAAATATAACAACGTAAACAGTATTAAGTTGATACAGCGAGAAGATTTTAGCATTATAAATAAACGAAAACATTAGGACATTTATAAAGTATCAACAGTTTGCGATTATTGTCGAAAAATAAACGCCCGCACATTTCGAAATATTTTGTAAGCATTATAAAATACATACGTAAAACCGGCGAACTTTACTTATGAGGGAATTGGAAACCTCAAAAGGATGTAAACGATCCGAGTTAATCTAGAAAGCTTTTGATACAACCACTTGCGGTTTTGTGCGCAACACACACACACACACAATATTGTTCTCATATTATTTTCTAGACGGTCCAAAACAAGGGGAGTTGGGGGGTTATAATTGCGGTTAACGTTGGCGATTTATTAAAGATCGAAGTTATTTTTTTTTTTATAATCATTATTTTTCTTTCTGATTTTTTTTAAATGATACTATTTGATGTAAATTATGAAGTAAAATATGTAAAAAAATACTATATATAATACTCATAAATAATTAATATTAATACATTATAAAGGATAGTGAATATCAAGATTGAATATAAATATTTACATGAAAAAATTTAATAGAAAACTTTTAATATTATTTAAAAAAATTGATTTTCAATTAATTACATTTTATATTATTTTTTTCCAAATATAATATATACTTTTAGAAGAGATTGTATATAAATTTGATATAATTAAAAATACGTTTAAATATTTTGGAAAATATTTACGGTTGCGTCTAATATATATATTTTCTTACTGGTTTCGGGGAGAACTAAAAGTTTTATCATTGCAATTTAAATTCTTCGGTATTATATAACTATTTTGAGTTTTCACAGTAAGAAAATCAAATCTCATTAAGTTGAACTTTTAATGTTTGAATGAAGTGGTTTAATAAACTCGAGTTCGATTGGATTCAATCCATTCGACGTTGATCACCAACAATTGGTTTTTATACAATGAATTCATTAAAAATATTAATTATAATATTGTTATTTTTAATATTATTAAAGATTAATATATATATATATATATATATATATATATATATACCATATATAGAAAAAAATAAAAATTGTTTTCTTTTGGTAAAAATATAAAAATAAAATATCATTATATATTATATATTGTTATATTCTGATATCAAAAATGGATATTAAATATATGGTAAATATCGATTTAGATCATAAGCCGACAGTTGTCGATCCATATTCAGAGATTCTCCGTCTGGCAAGATAGAGTGCCAGCAAGTTAAACTTGGAATTTCTTTTCAAACTACCGTCGGTAACGTTCGATGGAAAATCTCAAATTCGTCGAAACGCTGAAGTTCGATTAATTTTCTCTCGGCGGTTCGAATCCACGCTTAAAATTGAAATCAAAATTAAAAAAAAAATAATAATAAAGGAAATCTAAAGGACGAAATCTAACTCGGGAAAAAAATAGAAATCGAATGCCGCATTTCGAACAATCGCTACAATTTCTCATAGTGATTGTTCGAAATTTATTATTATATATTAAGGTTATAATTGATCGATATCTAAAATGATTCATATTTCGATTAGTAATCGATCGCGTCGAATCAATAAGTGAAAATTGTTCGTTTAAAATTTTCAGAAATATATTCATATTATATATATATAAGTCTCATAAATTAAGGGCGCGTGTTGTGCGAAAGCTTTGAAGATTCACCCTTAACTCGTAAATTAAATTGTAAACCGCGCACCGCGACTACTAAAGGAACGTGAAACATACACGTGTACAGTTATATCATGGTTAATACTAAAATTTTATCAATTTAAATAATATATTATTAATATAATAAAAATATTTATAATAAAAAAAAATGTTCAAAAATCATTTAGATATTTTTGATACAGAAATAATATGAAATCGGTTCATAAATGACATTTATTTTAATTCTATATATTATATAAAATAGAAAATAAATAATATAATCAAATATATAATAAAAAAAAATTATATATATATATATATATATATATATATATATTCGTGTCAAAATACCGGAACAAACACGCAAACGTTGCGTTTTGATGAGCACGCGAAACATCTGATTGATACATCGACCGACACATTTGCAACTAAAAACCGAACAACCCCCCCCCCTTATGTTTTTATTTCTACAAACAGCCTTTTTCTTTTCTACCCTTCTGGAGTATTTTTACACGACGCGTGTTTAAAATATACACAGGTGTTGTATGTTTCATGATCGCTGACAGCTAATTGTTCAATTTGCATACGAATTTAGAAAATCCGAGCCGGAAAATTACCGAGAATTTTTACCGAAGTTACGGCCAAGTGCCTTAATCTAATTTTCAATTTGCATTTGCGAATGAAAATAAAAAACAGCAGCAACAACAACAACAAACAAACAAAGAGAAACGTGTGTAATTTAGTGTCGGTCGAGATTTACTTCGTGTAATTTGCATTGTCTAAAGGATATTTTTTTATTTTTTTTTATTAAATAATATGGAAATGAGTACAAAACATAATTAAATCAATACCAAGAAAATCCTGTTTGATCCGAAGATAATCGTTTAAATTTCGAAGAATTGATTTATCTTTTTAAAATATTGAATATCCAACTCTGATCTCAACCAATAAATATATTATTTTCCTTCTAAAGAATTTAATATATCATCGTATATTTTTAAAAATTTTAAATTAAGATTTGTATTATTTAATACTTAGATTAATATTATTATTGTAAAATTTATGAAATATTATACTATAGCAACACAGAATTGAAATCTTGCTTCTAAAATAGCTCAATAAATAGATGTGAATTGTACTACTCGATCATTCATACGTCTTACAAAATACATAAACATTATATATTGAACAAACATTATTTAATTAATAAATATAATATTTTTCTAAAACTAATCGGCATTTTTATTATATGTATATGTATATGAAAACTTTTTATAAATAATATTTAATTGAATATTAACTAATAGATAGTAAAATATATTTTATTTTTTAATAAATTTATGTATAAATATGTGTGTATGTGTAAGAAAAGATTGAGTCGTCGGTTATATCCAAATGAAACTTGGAATATATTTACATAAAAGTATGCCTGGCGGTCGTGGAAATATTCCATGCAATTCTTAGCGTTTTCATAATAATAAAGCAATTAAGCTAGTTTCTTTCTCTCGGGTTTTTCCTCTTGGTATTGTTATTATTATTATTATTATTATTGTTATATCACAACTTCCCTTCGGCAACGTTCACCCCCTGGAATGTTGTAGTTATTACGAAAAATTTGCATGCGAATAATAAAGCATGTTTCGACTTGAAACACGCGGACACGTGTTGGGGTAGGTTTTTTTTTTTTTTTTTTTGATTGATCGCCACCCTCTCATTTCAGTAGTGCAAATTTAATTTTTATCACTTGCATTCATTTTCATTTTGAAATTTATAATTGCGATAGTATTTTTTTCAAACACGCATAAATTGAATTTGAAATGTTTCGAAATTGAATGGTCGATCCGTCATTGCGCGCCAACAGATGACGTTCGTTTCAATGCACGCGACAAATTGCCTAGATTCACGACGTTCGATTAGCGATTAACTGCTTTAAAATACTTGCACGTGATGAAAAGCAACATAATTTATTATTTTTAAATACATTTATAACGAATATATATATTTAATTATAAAAATAAAATATGCGACACGAATGTGACTCAATATCGTTTTGTAACATATGAGGCACGCAAATGATGTATTTTCCCGACGCAATTATAACCGTTACTTACTTACAACTGACGTTTTACATATACTGACACTTCATTAATTTTACAGAACGGAATTGTCGGTTCTGATGTATTATTATCGGTGTGCCGTGCAATTTTCGCGTGCGTTTTTCCGCCGTAAACCCTTCTTGTTGTTATATTATTATTTCCTTATTTTATTTTTCATTATTTTTTATTATCCCTTTCGCTTTTCACGTACACACATTTTCACGTAATTGCAGAACAAAATACATATTATGACGCGATATTATTTTCTTTGACATTTATGAGGCCCATTTTAATCGATCTGTTTATATAATTTTATTTATGTATGTAAACGACCAATCGTTTTCAATTATAAATTTATATATGTTTTTTTTTGTATTTTAATTTTATTCATTTTAAATATATACTTTTCAATATAAAATGTGATTCATATTAAATACTTTAAAAATATAGTACAAAAAAGAGCTTTAAACTACAAATATTGATAAATAAATATATTCTAAATTTGTATATAAAAATAATGGATATTTCTCAAATTTTTTATATAATAAAAATATACTGCAAAATTATTTTTTGATCTAACTCTAGAAAGAGATTTTCCGTTATTTTATTATAAATATGATTTTTTTCGTTCTTTTTTTTTTTGCACCGAAAATAAAAAATAAAAATCCTTTATCCTTTTATTATTCCCATTTTTTATTATTTACCTTGCGAACCGATGGATACTGGCATTTCGCACGATGGCCAAAACACTCAAGGGTGTACTTCACACTCTCGAGTTTCATACGTTTATTTATATTTATTCGCCGATATGCACAAATATATATATATATATATATATATATATATATATATATACATATAAAAGCATATATCTGTATATATTCCACGTGTGAGTCTCGTTGTAATGTAGGCGTTACGGGTATATATTTATGTGAGCTCGTGTTACAGTTTTGCATAAATCATTTGCATTGTGCACTAAAGAGTGACTCCCGCAGGAGAACAAATTCTGGCTCTGCTGCTCTTTATTATTTACGTGCGACCCCCCGATTTACATTCACTGAATCGGATTGCATAAACGTCGAGATCTACGAGAATGCAGCCATCTTCCACAGGTGTTTTATTTATTAGCCTGTTGTTATGGCAGATGTTCCGTCTTTCAAACGGTCCACTTCGATTTTCCGACGTTTCGAATCGAGTTCGAATATACTTCCGGGTAAAACGCAAAAGTTCTCCGTATAGATAATATTAAATTGAAAAGATTTATATCAAAATATTAAATTTTATTTAAAAAATATTAATGCATATATATATAAATATATAACTTGGCAGTCGTCTTTTTAAGAATCGAATCGCAAAATTAAGGTACGATCGAACAATAAAGGATTAAAATTCAGCCTGAAAAACACGACAAAATCACGTACAATGGAAACTTTTGCATATTTTCCATACTTACGACTTTCTTCGACCGGAAAAACAAAAGCCAAAAATGTAAATTCGAAGACTCCTTCATTGCGTAGGGGGTTAGTCGAAAATGGGGGTTGTTCCTGGGACTACGGTGGCGGTTTTTGCCAATTATCAAAACGCGATAACGCACCCCGTCCACGAAAATATATAAACAAATTCGCTGTCCAAGTTTTGTAAAAAGCCTCCCCCCTCCTGATCCCCCTTCCCCCTACGCCCTCATCACCCTCCAACGGTTTATTACTTGCGTCGGTTTGAACAATTTGAATTTCAAATTGGCCGGCAATTAGCGTGCTTTATTGTTTGCACTAACCTGGCGTGGAACCTTGGAAAAGCTCGCGCCGTAGGGAAAAAAAGCAAAGCCGGCGCACGGGGGACGAAGATAACCGAGCCGATACGAGAAAATGGCGGAAATGGCGAATATGAAAACGCTGAAGAAGAAGTGACCTCGATTTTTATTAATAATTTTATATTTTATTCTAAAACAAATCATTTCAACATATTATTATTATCGTATATACTCTAATTTTTTCATATTTTTGTAATAGAAATTAAAAAACATATATTTTATAATTTTTATAAATTTGTATGAAAAAACTGAATATTATAAGTTATTTTGATATACGGTACTATTTCATTATTTTTTTTAAACCAAATCAGCTATATATACAATGATTTTTTTAATCGTTAAAATATCGAATCATATAAATAATTAAAATTAAAAAAAATACACACACATACACATTCACAAATATTTTTTTTAATACAACAAACATCAATAATAATAATTATTCAACAATCGCACGACATAATAAGCGGATTCGTGGAAAATTCATAATAATAACGACGATCCGAATATCATAATATAGGGCGGGGGACTCGGGGAGTCGTCGGAAGGGCGGTGTTTGGTTTTTCAGTGGGCGGATTGAAGCGGGGCGTCGAAATTAAATTCTTTTCTTTTGCGCACTTTGCTCCCCGCGCGTGCAAATTGGACGAGAAACTTTCTTTGCCCGGATAAAATTGAATCGGCGCTTCTGTGTTATTTTTTTCCTATCTTTTTTCTTTTCTTTCTTATTCTTTCACTTCCCCTTCTGGTCCTTCTTCTGAATCTTCCGCTGATCTCGTCTTCTTTTTCCTTCCTACTTCTTCTTCTACTTCTTTTCCTTCCGCGGAAGACTTTTTTTTTACCGAGTTCGTCTTTCGCCATCGCTCTTTCTCCGTTTCCGCGTAATAAGTTCGGAATGGAAGATTATCGAGGATAAATTATGAGAAAGATATTGCTTTCAACAAATAATTGAATGATTTCTCATCTCTTGCAATTTTAACACAGATCACGTCTCTACGTATAAATAGAATCATATATAATATTTTTAAATTATTTAATTATTTTTTTCATCCTATATATTTATTTAATATATTTTCACTTCGTTATATATATATATATATATATATATATATATATATATATATATTATATTATATTTTACGAGTGAATAAATTTTTCAACATGTCACATTTATGTCAAATTTTTCTCCCTTCATATATATTTATACAAAAATCCATTCGGTTTATTACAGGATTTTAAACTTTTTTAAAGTTACAGAATGCGGAAACGTATATTGCATAGAGCGAATTCTGACAGCGATTCGTGTCTTTTTACATTGTAGACGCCGAATATTTGAGAAATTTAGTGAAAACTCGTGGAAAAGCCGGGGCGAATACATTTTCTGCGCCAGTTTATCCTTTATTCTTTCTCGGTGAATAAAAATAGAAAAGCGCATTTTATATGAATCAGTGTTTTTGTTTTTCAATACAAAATTTTACATATTATATATATATATATATATATATATATATATATATATATTTATATATATATATATATATATATTTTAATCGAATAATAAAACATAAACAAAATAAAAATATCAACAAAAAATAAAATGAAATAAAAAAACGAAGCGAGAATATAAAAAATAAAATCTGTTAACTTCCTTAATACTTCTACTACTACCACGTAATTAATTAGCATAATTTTCCGAGTTCGTAAAGGTGGACCGTGGGGCAAAAAAAAAAGAAAAAAAAGATGGAGAAAAACAACCCAGGGCGGAGGTTTAGTAGCTAAAAAATATCGCGATCGTACACACCTCGAGATTCGAATCTTTAATTAAATGTGAAATGTATATTATAATAATAATTTCGTTTTTATCGCGCCCGCGTCGATTACAGCTTATTTTGGCCATAATCGTTTTCGTTCTTTTCCTTCTTTTCTGACCCCCCCCTCCCCCCACCTCCACCGCCACCACCATCAGCACCTGTAAAACCTTCTTTTTCCATATTTTCCTTTTCTTACTACTAAACGTTCTTTTTTTTCTTTCCCAGCACTCATTCGTGAAAATTTAATCAAACGCATTTTTTTTTTATTTTAAATTGTATCGTAAAATATTTTTGGTGCTTATTATTATTATTATCATTATTATTATTATTATTATTATATAAACAAACTCGAGCGGTTAAAATTATCAAGATAATAATAGTTTTCTTTGCGTTATATCGGTGCGTTAAACTACTTTTTCCACAGTATTTACTTTCGTTCAAATAATTCTTTGATTTTTTTTATTCCCTTATGACTTTTCACCCTCGATTGTATATTTCATTTTATAGTCAGTTTATTTGTTTATGTAATCTTTACAATTGTACAAAACGCAATATTCAATATAAAATTTTGAACTTCATTATATTTACTATATATAATATGACATAATTATTATCGTATATTAATTTGTTTTATTGATGTAAAATATATATCGAAAAAGTATTAACAACATAAAAAAGATCAAAACAAGAAATTAAAACAATATTGTTAATCCCATAATTAAAATTTCAATCGTTTTTCTAAAGATGTCACTACAATCCATAAAAGAAACTTCGGTTTATCTTGTCTTAGAAAAATTACATTATTATTATTATTATAATCATAAGTTTTAGTAACGCATAAATCGATTTACTAGTTACAAATTGAATTTTTACAATTTAATAATTGATATATATATATATATATATATATATATATATATATATATATATATATAAAGCAAAGTGTACAAAACACATTAAAACTTTTGAGACTGAATATATTTGTACTATACTAATTATTTTATTTTTATTTATTTCCACATTATTCAAATCAATGTATAAATTATTAATATATAATATAAAAATATTTTAAAAATGATAAATCTCGGTCTGGACAACAATGTATAAATTTGCTTCACCATCGAAATCAATATTCAAAATTTGTATCGACAATAGTTGGCGACAATGGCGACGTTTTAAAACGAAAACGACGACAACCGGAAACGGAAGAGCTTTTTGTACGACAAGTCTGTCCTGCTAACTCGAAATAGGTAACAATCCTATAGCAATAGATCCAAACCGTCCCAGCATTCTCGAAGACCACTATGTCTGATTCTAATTTTTATTTCTATTACTAAGCTCAAAAATTACTATCGTTTCTATAATTATCAATTTTTCACAATATATTTCAATAAATATTTTTATAGAGTAGACCAAAAATTAATAATATATATTCAATGTATAATTCATAATATCTATTTATTATCTACTGAGAAATGTCAAATATACAATATTCGCATACAATGTGAGATAATAAACTCGCGCCGGTAACGTTTTAAACGTCAATTTGAGCCAAAACTTACCACTATTATACGGGAAATGATATTAAATTTTGAATAACATACACAGACACACACACACACATATACATATATATACCTGAACGGGAGGAAATTGGTCTGAAAATGGGCGAGAAACGCGTAAAATACATACTATATTAAATTTGGTCAGATAAGATGCAATTGTGACCCAACAAATTCCAACTGTACAAACAACGGTTAAGACAGACGTTAAACGTTACAATTAATAAGTTAAACCTGCTACAAAGTATCGTTAGTTAGAATATAATTATTTAATTAAATTTAAATATACGATTTTCATATTGAATATCAAAATTTTGAATATTGAATATATTGGTGAGTATATATGGTATATAGATGTTCGTATACTAAAATTTTATATAGTTCAGCGTAATAATAGTTGATTTTTAATTCGATATGAAAAATTCATCGTTGCATTATGCACTCGCATAGCACACACGGCATATCATAAATGTTAGCGGCGAAATCTAAATTAAATAATACGAAAGAAATGCGATATTGCGACCGGTCACACTAATGAGTAATAATAAAAGGCCACAAAGTAAAATAAAATGAAATAATATATAGGAAAGGGGGAGTGGGGTGAAAATCAGATGAGGGTATATGGAGGGAAAGGTGAAATTGAAGGAAACGTTCATTAGTGTTGTGATCCTTTATTGTCGGCGACACGAAAGCTCTTTATAAATCATATAAAGGCGAGTCAGTCAGCCACAGGTTTTTTTTTTCTTCCACATTTCGACTTTTCGAATCGTGAAATTGCACTGTTTCTTACGATTTTCTTCACATCTTATTTATTATATGTTATATAAATATATATGAAATAAAAGTTGTATTTTTGTAATAGAGATTGCGGTTGATATAATAAAGCTCATCTAGATTATATGATTAAAGTTAGACTTTAGAAAATTTTCGTTTATTTTTTTCATAGTGAAGTTAATATAAAAATTTTAACACTACAATTAAACTTTTAACACCAGATATATTTTCCAAATTTAATGAAAAAAAAAAAAAAAAATATATATATATATATATATATATATATATATATATATATATATATATATATATATATATATTAAGATTCAATTGATTAAATTTATTCATAATGAATATCATAATTTTTACTCGAAATTCAGATTAAAAATGCAAGTTTAAAAAATTTCAGCATAATTTAATAAGAGTAATGTTCAGAAAATTTCATTTCGCATATCATTTTTATGTAAAAAAAAAAGTGAAATTTTCCAACAGCAACCTCTCACACGTGCCGCCCTTTGTACAAACGCGAAGTGCGCCCTACGCAAATTTATCTCCCCTATTTTCAGCAAATTTTTTTTTCGCCTATTTTTCGTACCATTTGCACGCATAATAAATTCACCAAAGTCGACGTTGAATTCGCGTAAATATTTCATCGATTCGTCGAATTTGCGCGCGAAAAAAAAAATACCGCCAAACTTTCACTTCACTATCATCGCATGAAATATTTATTCGATTATTAAGAATATATAAAATAAAAATCGAATGAAAATTGAAAAAAAAAAATAATAATAATACGATATCTTGGTGACGATTTTAAACTATATATATTTACAATTTTTCACAAATGTGTTGTATATTTTCTCGTTTTATTCTACAGCTACTAGCTTCCTTTTATCGGCTCATTTTTCCATCGAAAATTTTTCTTTTCTCGCTCGGTTTCCCGTTTTGAACTTGAAACGTGAACGAGCAAAAAAAAAGAAGAGTAAAAAAGAGGTTACTTCTCTCATTTCAAAGAATTCCGTAGTGTCTTTTTAAAAATTTTATTTTACCATCGAGTACGTCTTTATATCGTGAAATATTTTACTTCAGTATTTGTTCCACGACGAGCACTCTTGAATGATCGTCTTCTATAAATATTCTGAAATTCCACTCTGAAATCATTATAAACTTTTTCAGTAAAAATTTCGGTAAATTGGGTCATTTATAATCTCGAACCTCATTTACTGTAGTATCTCTTTAATTTTTTTTATATATTTATTATAAGATATAATCGTAATAATTGTATCACATTATATATTAATAAAATTTGTAATCGTATATACTTTTATATCTAGCAATATTTTCTTTAATCTTTTTGGAAAAATATAAAACTATGAAGTACACGTGTTTTTATTATATATTTAATAAATTTAAAAATAATAATTTAATTTGATATTTTTGGCACAAAAGGAAATATATCAGAAAAAAATATTAATTTAAAATGTGTGTGTGTTTGTGTATACAATTATAATGAAAAATATTGTTTTATTGCGTTAAAGTCATACAAGCGAAAAGTAAAGGCATATCGCGTTTATAGCAGTACCTTAAGAGACCAGCTGTCAAAATTGAAGAAAATCAAAGCAAAATTAGATCGTAAATGCTGAAATATTTTACATGAAATGATAAAGTAATAAGTTGAATTTCGGCATGGCAAGGATCTATATTTTGAGATATAAAGATCATTTTAAATTAAATTGTGAAAATGAAATTGTATTTGACGAAAAAAAAATGCTACACCACCACGTATATACGGACACTAGAATTTTATATTATATATAATATACGACATCTAATTTACACATACAGTAAGTGCAAACTATAACATGCACCAAAGGATTAATTACAGTAAACGCAAAAGCACACCATACCGAGTCAACTATAATCGCCGGTGGTTGTCGTCGTCGTCGCCATTTAATAATTAGCAAATATAATTGAATCCTGAGGTGC
Organism: Leptonema lineaticorne; assembly: GCA_024500535.1. Classification (NCBI taxonomy): domain Eukaryota; kingdom Metazoa; phylum Arthropoda; class Insecta; order Trichoptera; family Hydropsychidae; genus Leptonema; species Leptonema lineaticorne. The sequence continues at coordinate 10,262,172 of JANIJI010000017.1, forward strand.
TGATAGGGTAGTCGACATGTCTCCCCCTTTGGCTCAAACCCCTTTAGCATCGGGGTGTTAATTGCAGCCAGCTTTTCCATCACCTGTTAATCGCGTGTCGACGCTTTAATGGAGCATGCAATATTTTCCCTATGAGAAAATTTTATGCACTGATTATACAGCTACATACAAATAAGGTTGATTTTAATTAATTTACAATTTTAAACACATATATACGTCATGAATATGCAACACTGTTTCATATACAAATTACATAATGAAATTATAATACTTATAAATTAATATGTTTATAATTTCTTTGATAAATTAGTGAATTTACACTGCAACGGTTTTAATAGTTTCGCAAAACTATAATTACTTTCGACGATTGTAAATCTTCCGCTTTTTCAGACAATTTATTATGTGTCACTTGCAAAAGTGTCGACAAATCTTGGCGGAAACTGCGAAACGTTAAAAATACAACCTAATTTAGAAAATAACCTGCTTTAAACAACGGTCTCAAGTAGTAGCTATTTATTTAAGACGCTGAAAAATCCGAAGCAGAACAACAACATCTTTCGATTTTTCTCTCCTTAATTGCATCAAATGTTGACAATTGCAATTATATAAATTTATATATATATTAAAAAACTCCTTTATATATATATATATATATATATATATATATATATATATATATATTATTTTTTATTTTAGGTAATGACGCATGAATGTATATATATGTCCATTGTAAAAATGACGCGTTTTTAATACTAAAATACACATTCACGTGTTTTCAGCTGAAACACGCACGTGACATCACGCGCATATACAAAACCCACTTAATGTAAGCACGCGTATAACTAAGATGAACCGCATATATGTTCAAAACAATGACTGCATCTCATATATGAATCATATTTAAATACTTTAAAATACACAAATCAATCTCAATATATAAATATATTTAATAAATTTGAACAATATATTTATATATATATATATATATATATATATATATATATATATATATATATATATATATATATATATATATATATAATATTGTCGAATAAAGCGTTTGATTACTGATTTTTTCGATATTTTAGTATCGAGCACTTAATCCTATTGGTCTCCGATCGCCACGTGTATAATAAATATACACATACATACATACATATATCGATATAATACAAGTGTACGTGTGTTTATAACGTCGACACGTGATAAAATCGACACTATAAACGATACTAAATCGGCGCCTAAAATTGGGTATTTGAACCGGGGACCGCCCGTAAAGGGACGCTCTCACTAATGGAGGACCCGGTTTCATGTTGCCGCTGAAAACGCATAAAATTTTCTACGTGAAAAAAATATATATTATACATTCGTTGTGTGCGTACATCTATCGATCGTTTGATAAATGAAAAATAAATAAATAAATAAACGTAGAATTATAGATGAAAATCGACGCTAGAACGGCATCGCGTTACCATTTTTCATATACGAGTATATGAAAAAGTGCAATCGTAGTACATCATATAAAACGTATTTAAATTGCGCTATACGATATATAAATTGTTTTGAACGATATATATAATAAAAAAATATTAAGAATTAATATACTAAAAATATATATAGTGCGATACACTTTCGTATAACTTGTCTCAATATAATAGTACTACCCCTATAATTTATATCTGGCTTTAAGCCACGTTCATTGTCTCCAAAATGGAATCGCAATGAAATATTAACTTCTAAGTGGAGAGATTTATCAATTACAGAGTTGTTACTGTTGGTAAGGATCGGTTAGTTATTGCGTTCAGTAATGCACTGTCGTGACCCGTTCTGCATAAATTTATCAAGGAATTTACACTGAAATATTATTCGTTGAATTGTTCTGCGAATATTCGACAATAAATCTATATAACATATATATTTAAAATATATATATATCAATATTAAGAAAAAAAAATCGATTAAACAAATTCAAATACGCCGATAAACTAACCGAACGTAATTACTGCAGTCATTATTAACACGTCGTTTATTAACGGCCATTAGTAACGTTCGCTATTTATGATCGCGGTTAAAATTATTACATAGTAATATATAATATGTAATATAAAACGGGCTATAATTTAATATAAGTAGGCGTATTTTGAACCGCCCATCTTGCATTATATCGTCGTTTACCGGTTATGTATTACACGTTAAAATTTACCATGCGTGACTGAAATGTTAATTTAAAAAAAAAATATATATATATATATAATATAATATATGGTATGATTAAAACACGTGTTTTTAAACGTGGCAAACGAACGCCTATTTTGACAGATAATTGTTTTAAATTTACAAAAATGTTTGTACATAATTAAATTTGATTTCCATTATAAAATAGTACACTGTAAATTCTAATATAAAAATATATCACAAACACAGACATATTGAATTTTTAATTTATATATAAATAATAGAATTTTATATAAATCGAAATAAAACATAATGATCTATTATTCCTAATAAAGAGAGAAGATGCAAAAAACTCAGATATACCCTTTGTACCTCGTTTTATATTCGTTTATGCGACTGTTTTCATTAGAAATGACGAGTCGTAAAAACGACTACCTTGAAGAGTTGAATAGTTGTAAAAAATAAAAAGAAATATAAAAGAAAGGGGGCAGTCGAATATGAAGATGAAAAAAAGAAAAAAAAATGCGAGAAGCGAAAATCGCGCACTTTATGTAGTGAAAGTTTCATCGGTGAAAATTGTGCGTTTTTCCGTCGTAATCGCTAGTCGAAAAGGTATTTTTTTACGACGGTTTTTCACGACTGTAAGAAAATTCGTGCGAAAACTTGAACCTAGTAGCGCTGTCTCGAATTTGTGCCTCCATAATTCTAATTAAATTTATACACATGCACATAAAATGCACCCCTTTCCAATACGTCTTTATTTTTTTTCGTGTTTTTTTTCCGGAATATTTTGGACACAAAATGATATATCTACATAAAGTGAAAATTTGTAGAAGTTATACTGAAAATTTATCGATCGTTTATTTGGAAAGAAAAGTTTATTGGGTTATTTTATACTATTGAGTAATATATGTCTTTATAACATCTCAAACAATTTAATCTTCTTATTAAATATTTATAAATTGTTAAAATTATAATTTTCTTTTTTTTTTAAACCTGTCTACGGTTATAATTAATTATACATAAAAACTGTTGTAAATTGAAATATCTAATCATTTTAATTTTATTTCAATTCTAATTCATTCAATTAAAATTACAATTATTTTCCATGAAGAAAAATATTATTGTAACTTTTTATATATAAATATGAAATAGCTAAAAATAGTGAGAAAATACTAACAAAAATATTTTTATTATAAATATAAAAGAATGCTTTAATACAAACAATAATAATAATAATAATGTGTAACAAAATTATGAAAACAATTATATAAAAGGGAAACACCTCACGTACAAATTCAAACACTTCTAAAGACGAAAAAACAACAAAGCGTTCGTAAAAATAAAATAAAACAAAAAATAATAATAATAAATCGGAAAAGATGATATAATAACATAATATAAGCACAACAATAAAAAAAAATACAATAATAATAATAATAATAATAAAACGCAAATATTTTCGTACGTATAGAAGAAGACAAGTATTTGAGTGTAGCAGGGGATGTTTTGCGTCCCCCGATTTGAACGTGCGCGCGCCCTCGCTAACTCGTCGCCCTGGGGCGATCGCCTTTGCGATTTTTACAACCCATTTTCTATATAAAACGTACGTAATAAAAATAATGTATAGCATCGTGATTTTATTAGAGGCTCTCATTCTTATATATATATATATATATATATATATATATTATTTTTACGCCCATCAAGGGCGGTATGGGCAAACGCGAACGAAGAGGGGGGGGGGCGTTTTAAGCCGAGCCCCGAGGCCCCGCAATAAAATCAAACAAAGGTGCCGGAGAGTAAAAAGCGAGGCGATTTTAAAGTTTTCGCATCGCGTGTGAAAATTCTTACCTTCGCTAAATTGCTTTTCACCCGCCCACAACGTCTCCCCCTTTGCGCCATTTTCATTTTTCTTCCCTTTTTTTTTTTGTTGATAACGTACGCATTTTACGGTTACAGGATGATTATAAAATGTATCGTTTGTGAAATGGGCTCGATCGTGTAATATTTTCCTAGATTAAAGTAACATAAAACCGTAATTCTATAGATTATTCAATATCTAATATACTAATATACAGAATTATTACAAAAATCATCTCATTTTATACTATATATATATATATATATATATATATATATATATATATATATTCAGAAAAAAGCTTTTTTTCATAATCAAAATATTTATATATTTAACATCTAGACACTCCTGTATATAAAAATTGTTAGATAAATATATGTGAAAGAAAGAGAAAAAGAGAGAGAGAGAGAGAGAGAATGGAGGACTGTGAGGTAATTTTTAATGGGTCGTATTCGTTGATTTATTACGCTGATGCCTCTCTTTCGGTTTCGCTGAACGCGAGTTAATTTCGGGGGACGTTTTGCGCCACCGAAAAAAAAATATATTTTATTGTGGACGATATTATGACGATTTGCGAAATTGGTCATTTATGTCTAACATACTCTTGTGACTGTTTTATTTTTATTATTATTATATATTATTATTATTATAATCGATATCAATAACGGACGATATATGATCTTTTTTTTATAACATATAATGGGTAATCGTTAAAGCTTATTATCATTTTTGTAATATTTGAATTGGTAATACAGTTTATTTATATATTTAAAAAAAAAGTAAAACCTAATAATCTTACTAATATATATATATATATTGATTAATTAACATAAAAATTTTATTATAATTAAAATGTAAAAAATAAGATTTGAATTGAAGCGAATGACGCAAACACTAGAAAATAATGATTCATATAATTTACTCTTATCGAAGATTATAATTATATTTTTAAGAATATATACGTTAAAAATCGGTTATAATAAATAAATATTTTATATTATATTATTATTATTATTCATACGAAATAATCGAATTTCTTGTATAATATTAATATTCAGTACCACAAAGCCACGTCTATTTTAATATTTAATTATTCATACACGAGATGAATTTTGTATATATTACACATATTCTATTTTAATTATACATAAAAGAAATCAGAGATTTTCAAAATATCAATAGTAAATAATATTTAATATATTAAAATGAGTCGATTTAAAAATATATATATATATATATATATATATATATATATATATATATATATATATATATAAACAATATATTATCTAAAATTATTTATATTATCGAATTTCAACATTATCCAATATCTTCCGTACGTTAAGTAAACTACATATAAATTCGAAACTCTCTTCAGACTTTAAACTATTAAATAGACTATAGAATTTCAATCAATTATTATTGAAATAACACTGTAAAATCAGTTTCGAATACGAAACATTATCCAGTTTGGAAATGCACTGTTTTGCTTTTAGACCGCAAAACCAAAACTTAAATTCCACGTCAAGCAACAAACGGCAGCCACAACAACACAAATATATAAATAATACAAATTCACACACACATATATATATATATATATATATATATATATATAGTCAGATACGTAATAATAACAATATATATTTCTGGCGAAACCACTGCAATGCATCATTATGCATACTTAATGAGAGTATCCTTCAGTAACTTGTCACAGTCAAAACTGAGGCGAGCCGGTAACGAGTGCGGCTTACACCGCGAGCCAAATGTCCGTCTCGAATCGTATATTAAACTACAAAACTACCAAACTATACCGTGTTATATATATATATATATATATATATATATATATATAATATGTGTGTGTGTATTATATACAGGACGTGCCGTTAGCGAACGGCCGTGTATCGAGCGAAATTGATTTATAGCCGCGCGCATTTGTGCGATAATAATGAACGACACCCGAAATTTGTGATGCGGTTCGAAGCTTTTCTACTAACAAGATTTTGAACGATTGATTCATATAATAAATCTGTATATTAATTTTATATATATTAATTTTTTACATATTATAAAATAATGTGAATTTTACGGCGTATATATGAAGTATTTGACGAATTTGTAAAAATTTCTGAAAAATACTCTAATAGTTTGTAAAATGTTTTTTGATAAACTAAAAACGTTGAAATTATATGATATAAAATGATATTTGTTTGATTGAAATTTAATAAAAAATGATAACGCTCATATAACAGCAGAAATATATGATATACAAAATTCTTAAAAATCCTAATCTAATTATTGATTTTCTTCTTATTATTTTATAATATTGTAATAAAATTAATAATAAAAAAAATAATTAAATCTAAATATAAAAATGTAAAGACTTAATTATTTATTATATATAATAAATAATGATAATGTTCATTCGAAAACAAAAATGTAATGAAATACTAAGATCTTAAATATTCATATCAAATGACTGATTTTAATATTTATTAAAATTTTGAAAATATATTAAAAGGTTATATAAAAATAAAAAAACCGGCTTAACTGATTATATAAAAATAATATAATAAATTAATCAGTGAATTGATTTATAAAACATAAAAACGATCGTAATATAAAATTTATATTTTTTTTTAATATGCGGCAACATATCATCCTCACTTTTCAACATTTCTACTGAATGAAAATATTAAAAATCACACGATTTCACTGAATAAAATATTATTATTTTAAAGCTACTGAATCAAACAAAAAATAAATAAAATAAATAAATACATATTTATATACTATTATAATATATTGAAAATAAAAAATAAAAATACGTTTTCATGCGACATAAAATACGTATATACGGTTATTTTGCGCTATTTTTTCCGCAACGCCGCTGGTAGTGGTAATAGTAATAGTTATCGCATCGCAGTTTGACACGAACTGTGTATTCAGTTAACCGGAACCATGGACTGTGCAATATGATAAAAAAAATATAGCAAGAGGGAAAAATACACACATTTATATATATATATATATATATATATATATAAATATATATATTTTATTATATATATATATATATATATATATATATATATATAACCAGAAAAGTAGGAAAAAAAAGATGCCATTCTGCGGCGAATGTCGAGCAATTTAGAGGTAAATGTTTTGCGTACGCTATGAATACAGAATAGTGGTAATTTTCGAAAAGGAACGTACGTCTGCTGAAAAACGGACTGAAAGAAATACAAATGTGCACGTGTTAATAGACGAAAGTTTTATTTTATATATATATATATATATATATATATATATATATATATATATTTGTGCGTGCGTGTGTGTATATGTATGTGTGTTTTGTGATGAAAAGTGCAAACGGATGGATGCATGATAATTTTCCATAATAAAAAATAGTGTAATGTTTGATATATATATTAATAAAAATCATTTTGATGTCTAAAATCTGTCTTTTAAGATTCAATGTACAATATATTATACATTCTAATAGATTTGACATATCGTCGCATTTTCACAATATTTCAAATTATAATATAGATAACTAGGCTTTTAATTAATATTATAATTATGACGTAATATAGATGATAAAGCGAATTAAAATTCGTATATTCTGAAAAACTCAAGTTAATACGCGAAATTGTCCATTCATTCATATATAAAGCATCATTTTTTTTAAACAGAATCCAGTTGCAAAATATATAATAACTTTAATAATTAGTTTTTCAATCAAAATTTTAATAAAATATTCAATATTATACGTTTATATATATATATATATATATATATATATTTATATAAATATTATATTTATAAAATATAAAAACGTAAATTGCATGTCAGTAAGTAAATAAATATCAATAAGTAAATAATACTCGACTTGCAAATAGGGTTTGCAAGTAAATAGAGTTTGCTTATTAATATGGAAATCAATCTTTAAAGTAATTCTTATATATATATATATATATATATATATATATATATATATATATGTGTGTGTGTGTGTGTGTATGTGTGTGTGTGAAATATTATTTTTAATAATTCCAAATGTACAATTTAATTGAGAGATATTGTGCAATAAAATTTAAATATTAAGATATGATATCCGAGAAATACAGTATGTATATATATATATATAAAGGGGGGATGGAAAATTCGCGGCATCTTTTAAATATTCTTGAGACGTATAATGATTATGTCACCGTAATTTTTTCGTTTCTTGTCGCGCGGTCGCGACGAGAATTCCCGTCGAATTCCCGACAACCTCCTCCTCTGTAAAATAAGGGGAAACGCCGCAGGCTTTGTTATTGTTTTTCCACGGCGACGCGTCAAGAATTTTAATTCGGAAAAGCGGGAAAGACACCGCCGCGAAGAAAATGGTGCCTCCAGCTGAAAATGAGAGGAAAACGGCAGACCGGAGAAGAAGGCGAACGGGAAAAGAACAAAAAAAAAATGGACTACGACGACGACGACGGGAAAAATGAGAAATCGGTCCTGCGTTGTGGCGTTTTGTCACGAGGAAAAATAAAAAAAAATCATAATACAACAGACTAGAAAAATCGAGAAAATCTTCGTGAAAAATATTGATTATTATATACTTTTCAATATGTTGAAAATTTTATTAATATCAAATTGATATAAGTTGTACTGTATTTTTTTTTTAAATTTATAACTTGCCTATTTATAACATACTATTAAAATTCCTGAAATTAAAACGATAATTATTTTTTATTTTTATTAATAAGATTTGAAATGAATAAAATACATATTTCTTATATATTTTTTAATTTTAATTTTCCTCAATCTTTATTAAATAGAAAAACAATTATATTTCAAGAATAATAATATCGATTTCGGATTAATGAACATGTTAAGAATATTTAATTTCAATACAGATATCTTTTAGAAAATTTTCAAAAATATTTATTTATTACAACACCAAAAATATTTCAAATTTAATAAAAGTTTATATATATATATATATATATATATATATATATATATATATATATATATATATACGAGTATAATATTATAAAATACGTTTTTCTCTATTTCAATCTCAATACAAAATGCAGTATTGCAACTCTCTTAATATAAATGAACCGTATCTGAATTTTCCAAAAGATTTTCCTCACTACACTCCGATTCAAAATATAAATAATCCTCTTCGTACTTTTTCATTCGCTTTTTTTTTCTTTTCCTCTCCGGTACGTTATTCGCATCTCGGTTTTATCTCTCGTTTATTTATTTATTTTATTTTTTTTTAGTGTAGTAAGACGTTTTTGAAATATTTGAGGGCTGTTTAGCATTTAGGATTCTTTAACCGCCGCCGAAGCCACCCTAGGACCCCAAACCGCCCTTAGTACGGACACCCTTCATTTCGAACCCTCGGTCGACAAGGAGATTAAATCTGTTAAACGATCCTCTCGAGTAAATATTTCGTGTCTACGCCTCATGAATATAACCTTCAAATTTCATAATTTAAAATGCATTTTGTACCGAAATTATTTCAAATTTCCGCCATAATTAAGCAATTTTCGATTATTACGTTTTATAGTTGTATTTATATTATAAAATATCAAAATTTATATTTAAAATTTCAATTGAATATATTCTGTAATTATCAAGTTCTAGTTTATTATTTTCACATTTGCATAATATTTAAAAAATCTTCATTTTTACATAACTTGCACTGTGTGTTGGTTTGTCTGAAAGGAATCTTGTAATCGATTTTTCGACCAGTTTCCAATATTCAAATTGAATTGAAATTTTACATATTTCCTCATTTTTGTAGACAATATATGAGTCAATTAGCAAATTTATCAATTAATTGATCAATTAGCGGCAATTAATTAATTAAAATTTCACAGTGATCTCTATGTGTAAAAAAAATATTATACTATAAATTCATCCCCTTTTTATCATTAACATATATCAAATATATTTTTTATAAAATGAAAATATAAATTTTATATATTGTATAATATATAATACTAATGATTGATACAAATTGAAACGCATTTATTTTTCACATATAAAATATTTAAAAAAATCCAAAAAAAAAAAAATATTTTTTTTTTAAATGGGAAAAAGATTCATCACAGTCATCGCGATCGTCATATAGACGACTTATGTAAATGAGGATTCCAGAGATTCGTAAAAAGTCTCTAAACACAAAGGCGGCACGATTCGGCGGCAATTTATTACGGTTTTGCCTGTGACATTTTTCATTATGTATCAGCGGATTGTCAAGTCAAATTTGAAAAGAGATTTATCACTTTATCTACGCACACCGCAAACCTGACAGCTCTCGGAAAGAGACAAACACTGTTATGTTGTTGTTGTTGTTGTTGTTGTTGTTATTATACGACTTCAGAAATAATTTACATCAATGTATTATATTTATACAATGTATTCAGATCATAAAAATCAGCCCATCAGCCTCGACGAATGCGCATACGTTTATATTTGTCTAATATTTTCTTTTCAGATTATTTAATTTTCAGTACATATTTAATTCAATCATGTATTACATATTTGAAGAAGAATCTCTCAATTTAAAAAAAAATCATATATAAAAGCTTTCATAATTAGGTTTAATCATATAAATTAGTCCAATCAAAATTACTACTAATATCAATTTTATCACAATATATATATATATATATATATATATATATATATATATATATATATATATATATACACGTATATATGTACTGCATAAAATTAGAAAATGATAGTAAAAATCATCATAAAACCAATTTATTGTAAAGAAAAATAAGTGAATAAATGGAAATCAAAAATATTCAACAATTGCATAGATCAAAGATTCTCATTATTTTTTGATACAAGTATTATATATATTATACATTATTATTAATTTGTATTAAAAATAAAGAAAAATTACAATATCCGATAATCTGATATTAAAGAGATTTCCGAACTTTGACAGTAACATATATATCACATAGGCTTGTCGCAAAGATATATATATATATATATATATATATATATATATATACATATATATATATATACATATATATATATATATATATATATATATATATATATATATATATATATACATACTGTATACAGTCCGGCCGCAATAAACGGCATAAAAAAGCCCGTTGCGGTTATTTTGACGGGCTGTAAATAAGAAGAACTCGCCAACGGCCCACTTAAAGCTCAATCGCTAAAAAAGCTGCCGTTACTGCGTCACAACGTCAGTTAACGCCCGTTAACTTATCAGATCGAAACGCCTTTTTTAAAATATATTTTTCGGTCTAAACATTTATTTTTTTTTTAATTTATTTTATTTAACTTGTGGCGAAAAAAAAAGCGCCATTACGGTTCGGCGTATTGTTTTAAATAAAACGAATGCTGTGTGCGGTTTTTTTAAATCGATGTTTTCTTGATGAATTGCTTCAAAAATAAAAATTAATAGGTCTCTTTTTAATATAGTATGAATATTAAAATTATATGATTTTAATATTCGCTCTACAATATCGTTAAAATATGATATATTTGATATTTTATACGTATTTGAATTTTAAAATTTTGTTAAAAATAATTTTCAATTAAAAAAATATATATTTTAGGTTTAAATTCCGGTTGTATTGTATAAAGAATAAATATTATGATTTCAACTTAATAACTTGAAATCAAACATTACTTCTATTTATATAAAAAAATAATTAGTTAATTTAATGAAATATAAATTAATAATTATATAATATACAAATTTTCTTATTAAATTTGATAAAGTAAAAATCAGTGCGCAGTTAATCTTCGTTTGCTAATATCATAAAAATATAAATTTTGGTAAAATAATATAATTACCAAATTTTATAAATATAATTATATTTCTAAAATCATTATATTGAATATAAAATGTAGTATGATAAAAATTATATTATATAATGTACATTTATTACAAAAAAAAAAATTCGCATATATCATAATTACCTTATATTCCGTTTACATATATATTTTATATCGCGAAATAACAAAAAAAAATTATATAAAAAAAACGACTACACAATTAAAAGCCTTTTATGGCAACGAAATTGAAACTAAATGGCGTTTAATAAAAATATGTTTCCGATAAATTGACTCGCCGAAGCAATACAATCTCGTTTTTCAATTACCCGATTTCGACGCACTTGTTCGACAATACATATTTTTCGTACGGTTAGCAAAAAAAAAAAAAAAAAAAAAAAAATTCCGCCCACCCACATTACCGATTGGGCGGGCGGAAATTTTCGGGCCGGCCGTATGGTCGGAAAACGGTGAGGGGGGGAGGGCTGCGATGTGCGAATTTAAATTTTTCCCTTCATAACGGATCGCTCAATTAAACGGCCATTGTTTATACGTTTTACGACAACAAAGCGAACGCGAACGCTCGACAGACACACAATTGAAACGTACGCGAAAATAAAATAAATAAATAAATAAACAAACAAACAAACAAACAGACGACCGATGCGGGGGAGGGGTATGAGGATAATGGTGGGAAGTGTGTGGTGGTGGGGGGGCAATATTCGAGGGGCAACTATTATAATAATAATAATAAAATGATGACAGTAATGAATGCGCGAGTATAACCTGTCCGTTGAACGTTTGCTATGCATTGTTAGTGCAAACAATGAGTGTGACAGTAAAAAATTACATTCACTCCGCACATATATTATACTGTCAACGTATGCACGCATATTTTATTTTATTTATTTATTATTTATCGTTACTACTATTCAATCTTGATAATTATATATATATATATTTTTTTCTAGATATATACAATTTTTTTTTTCATATAATAATTGACCCAAATGATGAACATTTTCATTGATTATAATATATATATTTAATAATACATAACGTTCGACACGTATGCAAGCAATATTCACGCTTTTTGAAACATCGACAATATGGTAATGGCACTCGCTAAACGTCAATTAATTAACGCCCGTTAAATTCGATTTATACTCGAACTATTATATAAATGAATCTATTAATGTGAACGTTATTCGAAAACAAAAATTGTGAATCTATTGACGTGTAATGTGAATTCGTTTTTTTTTTTTTTTCATTACAAGGAAATCGAATTTAGAATATAATTCGGATTAAAAGTCTTTATTACGTCGAAATACCTGAAGCGATATCGCAGATCTAATGTAATCTGTCTGAAAGTGTTAAGTCGCTTCAGGCGAACATTAACGACAAATAACAAACGCTGAAAAGTACTCGAAAATCCGTTTGCGCTACGAAGAAAAACCTGAAAATTTATCATTTTCATTTTGTATTCTTCTTGTACGTCTACTGAAAGCCTTAACACCTGTTCTCTCGTATATTTTACCTATTTATAAATAAGTTTTTATCGTATAGTGACATTTTTTTTTATTAAAATATAAGTTTTATAATATTTCAATAAAAATATTATCTTTTAATTAAGCAAAATATTATAATATTGATTATCTATTTGTATATTCTTTAATATATAGAGAAGATATTCATTAAATTTTAAATATTATTAAAAAATAAATATAAAATTAACAATTTTATACTAAAAACATTCATCTAAATATAAAATAATTAAAATCGATTAAATTTTCATCAAACCACACGCATACCAAATTTTTCGATTTCGCATTTCCAAACAATTTTTTTTAATTAGACACGCGCGCCTTTTAGAACCGGAGCACAAAAAAAAGATCTCTAAATCTCTAAAAATACGCGCGCAATTCAAAAAAAAAATAAAAGTTACCAAGTTTTAAACGAGAAAAAAGAAACAAAGTAAAAAAAAAATATATAAAATCAACGAACATCTGTCTTCAGCGAGGAAAAAAGCGTCGCGTTTTATATATAGAATATGGCGAAACGAGCGTGAGAACGCGTCTTTTGCCTAAATAATTCGATGTTTCGCAATAAAAATTACGTTAACACGTATATTTAACCCTCCGTTGAACACCACGGGGTTCATTAAACCCTTATAAATTTCATGACGTGAATCAAACCCTATATACCAGAGTTAAATATACGACAAAAGTACGTTTTTATACACGCGAATGCTTATATTCAATTTATTCCAAAAATTAGAAAATACGCTTTAATAATAATGTATATATTATGAATAATACTATTTTTACCGTATTATTAATTGGTTAGCGCTAATTTTAGTACGTGTATTAAAAGTGTACGAGTACTGTAGTTCAAATGATGCCAATTACTGTCTCGATGACGTATGATTGTTGTCATTTATTTGCTCACACGGTCAAAACACTTAAATGTACGGCCAGGTTGAATTATTTTCGATTTAATTAATAATTCGCTAACTGGACGTATATAATAATAATAAACGTCATCGAACGATTGATGAGTTATATATATATATATATATATATATATATATAATATTTAGCTCAAAGCTCATTAATAAGGTTTATATTTATTTATAAAAAAAAAATAGTAAAATTGCTTTGATCGAATGTTTGCAAAATATTGATGCAAAATATCAAAGGAAAACTTTGATCCGCATAAATACGACAAATTTTCCAACGATTTAAATTTCAATCGAAAATGACAAATTTTCATCGGCGGCAGTAGCTTTTTGAAACTAGATACACGCGCGAACGACAATCGTTCGAAATCAAAGATCCGAAACGACGATAACGAAAAAAAAAGCAAATCGAAATAAAAATAAAATAAAAAAAGCACACACAACACAGCAAATATAAATAGATAAATAGAATTAGCGGACGATTAAAAGAAAATACGAGTGAAAATTCTTCGAGCTTCGGCATTGATCTTCATCAAGATCGTGCGCGAAAGCGAAAGCTTGACACTTTGGACAAACGTCGCTGTCGGTTCGGTTTTATTTTTCATTTCGTTTCATTCTTTCGAGTTCAAAAGCGGCGCAAAACGTTAAATCGAGTTCACTTCTAATATATATTGTATATATATATATATAAAATAATAAATAAAATAGAAAGAAAGACCAAAGTGCTCGGACAACGATCGTAAATTCAGCGAGCTTCTTCCACTTCTTCATCGGAGAACTTTCTGAAAATATATCCAATATAAAATAATTTATATCGCCGTGAAACACTTATCGAAGTAAACTCATCATCAATACGGGCGCTTTGATAGTTTTTCATTCGAATAAATACATATAAGGGTCATTTGTAATAAAATATCTTGTTATAACTTATTCTTTGTGCTTTTTATTTTTATTTTGTTTTTTTTTTTTGGCCTTTTCTTCGTATATTTATGAAAAGTTTTTCCGTTTTAATTAAAAGTAATAATAATGCTTATTTACGACTCGAACAGAAACGATAAGGTTCACTTCATACGAATGATTTGAAATATCTTTATAACTTTCATATTTATAAAAAAAAATATATATGTTAAAATCGTATTATAAATAATCATATATATATACTGTAATAAAAATTTTATTTTAAAATAATAAAAAATATATAAAAATATTTTTGAATTAGATCGTTTTAAAATTTTGACATTTTACCAAAATTCTTTGAAGATGTTTTCAACAATAACTTAGAAGATCTTCTTCATATAAAGTTATCAAGATTCTTTAAGAAGTTATGATCGGTTGGCGAAAGTTTTGATGGGTGTATTGAATAAAAACAAACTTTTAGTATATTTTATTTCATTTTTACAATTTTGTTTGATAAATCTAATTCATATTAGTTATCAAACTTCATTCTAAATCAATTCTTTGAATTTCATGATACTAAAAATAGTTTAATATTAGCATCTTAAATTTTAAATTTTATATAGTATATTTTTGCATTTTAAATAAATATAAAACCATGTTATAAAACATATATTTGATGAATTATTTTGAATGTTAATGTGACATCATTTATCAACACGTAATATATATGAGTATGAAGTTCAAAAATACGACATTAATTTTGCATCATCACATTAAATGCATTCCGACTGATCTTCCAACAAAACATTGCTCGAATTAAACTATTTATTATTCGTATTAGAGTGATATATTATGCGATTATAAAATATTTTATGTCGTATGGATTTATAAAAGTATTTTCATTATGTAAATCGACAATATTCAACAATCGAATCAAATAACGAACGCAATAAATCGATGGACAAAATTTTATTATTATCCCCACTAATTCCGAACGTCTTTTCTCAAAAACAATTTGTTCGAATAATTTATTAACAGAATTTTTTATGTCGACGACGTGAGAAAACAAAGGTTTTCCACGGCGGCATGTTGGAAAAATCTTGTAGCCGATATAAAAATCTGTTTTCCGAACGTTTCAACACAATAACGCGACATCAAAACTACATTAAAAATCAAGTAGCTCATTTTATCGTTTTATACGAGCGGATTTTATTGATTTTTTAACGGTCGCTCGAAAATATAACCTCGAAATTTATGCGTTTTAAATATTTGATAGGCGAGATGGAAAATCGCGAGCGAGATGAAAAAAAAAATAAAATGAAGAAAAATAGAAAATATCAAAAGAGCGACACGAAAATGCGAAAACATTGTTGCGAAATAAATGTTTTGTGAAATTTATTCGGAATACCTCATCGCCGCGCTGACTTTATTTATAATTTTTCACTAGAAAAAAATAAATAAATAAATAAACAAATAAATAAAAAATCGTTATGCTACAAGTGTACACAATACGATATTTATTTTTGAAGAGATTCGTCTCTCGGCTAATTTGTTAGGATCGCGTGTGAAGTTTTCACTGCTATACTTAATAACATAATAAATATCAAATGATAGATGCTTTGACTCGACATTATTTTGTAAGAAGATAAAAAAAAAAGAAAATTATATTTGTATATATATATGTATATGTATAAACATGAAAACAACACGTATAAATATATAAATATCGCGTTTTTAGAAACTGGTGCTTGTTTTATATACGTTCGAAAAATCTTTGAACACCTGTCAGAATTGCTTAAGACACTGGTAAATGTAATATCGATAGAGTTTTCCGCTCACAAATCGAAGCACATGTTTTTCATTATTATTATTATTTTACGGTAGGCGATAATTGAATATAAAACATGAAACGGGGGTCGCGTTTTTGATTTTTTTATTATTATTATTAGTAATTTTCTATAAAATTAATAGCTTGTTACGACGCAATGTGTCGAATTTAAGATTTATATATATATATATATATATATATATATATATATATATATATATATATATATATATATATATAATATAAAACAAATTTATTAATTGTATTTGATTTTTTGTTGAAAAAAATATAACGACGAATAATCGCTTATAGCTGTAATCATTTGATTACATAAATATTATTAATATGTATGAATAAATTAAATAATATTATATATTCAAAAATATAATTGTATTGTATTATAATAAATAATATTTTATCAATTAAATTTTACAAATCTAAATTTTTATACGGTTCTAAAAATATTTTTCTGATCATATAAATCATATTATTATATTTTTTCTAAAAAATATACATATAAACTTATCTAAACATTATATCTATATTAGATTATTTAATCAAATAATAATAACTCAAATTATTATAAAAATACAATATATGTTATAAATAATTAAGAACAATCAAATATATAATACTTTAACATTTTTTATCTTAAATTAAAAATCATACAAATTTTCGAATATAATTAAAAAAAAATGAAAAACACATTCAAATCATCTAAAAACTACTTTGAAAACGATTAATTCCGCACAACAACCGCATAAATTTAGAACCTTTATTACATCACGCACGAAATCACGCGCGTACATTACACAAAAAGAAAACCAACAATAATTCGTCATTTTTCGAAATTTATTTTTAAATACACACACGCATAAACGTTCTAGTATTATTTTTTTCGGTGTGAGAAAAAAAGTTTTTTTCTTTTTTTTTTTTGAAATACAGACGTTATATATATAAAACGTGTCGTTGTCGAGTTGTGACGCGCGTCACGAACGTAAACACCACGTGCTAGTAGAAGCGTCACGTGCGTCGCGACGCCCACACTAATTTTTCCACACATATAAAAAATATAGACGACGTCTGTAAAGTGTCTAATTGTGCAATATCGTGAAAAATTTTCACAATTTTCACTACATTTTTAATAGAAATTTATTATATATATATATATATATATATATATATATATATATATATATATATATATATATATATATATATATATATTAAAATTTAGATAAATTGAATTGGAAAAAAATTTGAAGATATGATCACATTCAATATATATTTTATAATAAAATTTAAAGTATAATACAAAAAATATATGAAAAAATAACTTTAGACTTTACCTACGTTCTAAATTCGAATCACGAAGCTTTACATCTAAATTTTAAATCTATAATATACTTTGCTTATAAAAGAAAATACAAAAAAATTAAAGATTTTTTTGGAATTAATTATATAAAATAATTAAATATTAATATACGCCTAAATTAATTCACTTCTTTATCTATATACATATTTGATCAAAATTTTGAATTATTTAAATTCTAACATGCGCATCCATAATTACATTGGCAATCAACAATTATTTGTACAAAATTATTGTTTGACAGTGCATAATTAAACTATGCAGCAGTATTTCAGTAATTAAATTCCGATGTGTAATTTAATTACATTATTAATTACCGAAAGTAAATGTTCATATAATTAAACTGAATCATCTAGATATACATGGTAAAAAAAAAATATTTAATGTAATATCACAGATCAGCGCTAATTAAAATTAAAATTTGATACAAATATATAAACCGATATTTTTTTAATTATATATATATATATATTTTAAAAATATATATCTTTAAATATTATTATATTTATAATAATTAATGAGTTCTATGGCTGCCAAAAATATTATCATTTAAAAACATTAATATTTCCCATACGAAATTATCGCGCATTAAATACAAAAAAAAATACGATATATAAAATAACATTTTCCTATTTCCATCGAATGATTCAATGCCAATATTTCATTTTAATTATTCGCTATACACATAATATAAATATATTACCATTATAAATAACGTCTCTTTACATTAGAGAACCGATTATATGTATATATAAATATATTAAAACTAAATATATAATTAATTTCGAAACTACAAGAAACGTGCACATGTACGGCGTTTTCCCTCAATTTAATTCAGGATTTCCTTGTACAATTTTTACTCCATTAATATAATGAAAAACTTAACAAGCATTGCCTCTAAATATAATTTATGCTGGCTGAGAATGTAATAGCAGGAAAAAAAACAGAATATTCCACTACATATATACAAGAAAAAACATCATTTTCTGACGTGATTTTATTTTATATTTATTATTAATTAAAATGTAGATTACGTAATTCAATTATAAAAATTAATTAATAAATTTTCAATATAATATTTTTTCCAAATATATGCTTCATAATAATATAACAAATATTGTATTAATTATCACATCGAGTCGAGGTTTATCTATAATTTAACTTTAACATCACATTTCAAATCAATATAAAAATTATTTTTAATATATGTGTAAATTTATTAATAATGATTGCCTAAATATATTTAAAATTTTATTAAGAGTTTAAAATTAAAATATATAGTCTCGTAATAAATTAAAAATTACACATGTTAAAACAAACAGATTTTTTATTATAGATATATAAACTATTATAACCGAGTTATCTTTTATCTGATAGGCTAAAGGTCAACGTAAATTACGTCTTAATAAATTAGCGTTAAATTAAACAAGAATTTTTAACACATTTCCTACAGATATTTTAAGTTTCTTTTTTTTTCAGTCGATATAATATTTAATTTATTATCATCAGCTGAACGGTCGACATTTGTGTTAATCTTGAATGATTGCGAGTTTGTCGTCGCGAACTTTTCAACCAAAATACGACGTCAACGGGTCATAATTAAACTTTATTATTTAAACGGAATGTATATTATAGTTCGTCCAAAACAAAAATCAATTCGAAAAATAAAATATCGCTTTTTCCGACAGCTCAAAAATAATCATACAAATGTGACGTATACGAGAAAAACTATTAATAAATTTTCTTTAAGCGCTCTTTAGATTATTAGCGGAACGTTGACCGAATTTTTTATATATTTTTTTCTTTTATTCAACGCGTCGAATTGAAATATAACATTGTATATATTATATGGAAGAGATATAAAATATTAAAAATATTAAACCGACACGATGTCTTTATAAACATTGGGTCGTTTTATTATAAACTATTGAAAGATTTAAACGGGATCGCTTTATGTTTGTTTCTTTTACGGCTGCGAAACACTTAAAAAGCTTCTTCACTTAAAGATTGAATGGTCTATAAAAAAAAAGTAAAGAAAACTTTATACATGAAAAGAACACAAGTCTTTTTATATAACTGTGTGCAATCGATTTAATGCATGCGTATGCATCAGCATAATAAATTGTTCTCAAATATTTGATTAAATATTATATATATATATATATATATATATATATATATATATATTAAAAAATAAAAATATAAAAGTAGTGCTTTATATCGCTTTTCGATTCATTTCAAATGTTTAAATAAACATGTCAGTTTATCTAAACATTTTTCATAAACAACTTTATATACGTGTTTATATATAAAAATCAAATATTAAATGAAGATATAAAATCAAATTAATGCAATGAAATAAATTTTAATATATTGATTTATTGAATAAATAGACGAATCGATCGATTTTCTTATTGCTTGGCATGTTTAAACAAAATATATCGAAGTTCGATGTCAAATTAAAATGTGAATCATGTCAATAAATTATGTATACTTTCAAAACGGCAACCAATAAAGAAATTTTAGATACATAAATAATTGTAAAAATAGTAAACGAATATTTTTAGATAAAATATATATATATATTCAATAAGAAATAAAGCGATAAAAATGTCAACGAATAAATTATGGTCATAAATACGGAAAGTCTCAGAATATGTCAAATTAATGTTTGTGTAAATTGTATTTCAACACATGATTTTCATTCAAAATGACCACTTTTACACGTAATATACGATAATATAAAACGGCGTTAATATTAAAAAAATATATATATCAAAATATTAACAATATTTGAGTATTGTTTTTTCTATGAATGAATATGATATAAATTATAATTTTAAAATAATCCAATAAAAAATATGATGTATATTTATATAGAAAATTTATTTCACATTTTATTTAATCAATAAAGATTTAGAAATAAAAAATATTATTATTTATGCATACGGTTGATCCGAGTTGCGAGATTTAATCTTTTATTTCATCTAACTTTTCCTTGCCGCCCTTCGGTCTTTCGTAATATTTTCAGCATCGCGTCGGAAAACATGAAAATTTTCAATTAGTTGTCATACTTAACTCTGAATAATAATAATAATAATAATAATAATAGCTCGTCTTATCCTGATTTAATTTTCGCATAGAGGGACGAAATTAAGACGCGTAGAAAAGTGAACATAAATTTTCATTACGTAATCCATGGTTTTCCGTTTCGTCTCGTCTCATCACGATAAAAATGAGATAATTTAAATCTTTTTTTCTTCGGCGGACTAAAAAAAAAGAGAAAAAAAGGAAAATATAACCTGACCCCCTTCTCATACTCTCAATTTTGCTTTTTATCTTCATTCTTACGGTTTGCCACTCGTTGGCCACCCCTGAGGGAATCTATGGAAAAGCTCTTGCGGTTTTTCTTTTTTTTTTATTATTTTAGGGGTGGTGAATTTTTTATCTTAAAGACGGTATACGTCGAAGAAGACAACAGGAGACAGATTTGCCATCCATCATCGTCTTATTTATACACTCAAAATTCGCTCGATATTATTAAAACACTCATTGACGGTTCGTTAACCTTTTAATCGCCCACCTAACTGATAATTTATTTAATTACATGGGAATTTTTCTTAGCGCGATAACGATAATAATATTCTTGAATGGAAAAATGAAGATGCTGCGGAAAATTTTATGAATTAGAACGAATAAAAACTTTAAAATGACTAAGTCATTATCATTAGATTAACTTATATTATATATAAAATATTGTACAAAATACAAATAATACAATATAATATCAAAATATTAATAATTTAATAGAATTCTATAATATAACATATTTAACTATAATTTAAACAATTTTGATATAAAAATATAAGTATTAAATTATATTATATATAAATCTTTAAAAAGCATTCATAGATAAATTCAGCGCATTTCATAAAAGACGAACGCATTAACCGGAATTCTAAAATTTTGTCGGATTTGCTCTATAACGTCTGACGAACGCAAATATTATGATATTTATAAATGTCTTAATAAAATAACGTTTTAGTCGGAATCGATTTCGCGATTTCGCAGGTTTCGCGTTACGCGAGACTGACAAAACAAACGGACGGACGACAAGCGAAGAATTTTCCACCGTCGAAATTCAGAAAGCAATTTGACAAAAGTCGACCGGCGAAAAACAGGAAATATCGCATGTCCGATCCGCGACCAGAAATCGCTGGTGAAAATTCGTGGAAAATTCGAAGAAAATTCGCTAACGTCCAAATCGAACAAGATATATTCATTTTCAATTTTCACATTTTGCACGAAGAACGTTCTATTTATAACATTATTCTCATTTTATATCACTTTTGTTATATATATATATATATATATATATATATATATATATATATATATATATATATATATATATATATATATATATATATATATATATATATATATATATATATATATATATATATATGAATTTATGTTTGAACGTATAAATGTCGACTAACATTTTAACATTGTATGCAAATCCTGACATCCACTTAAAAACCGAATTTATTATACTTATTAGTACTCGTTTTGCGACTAATTGCAGCTGCCTATATAAAAAGTAATAAAATATTAACTCGACTAACTGCACTCATATAATAAAATATATATATTTAAATGTCAACAATTATAAACATTGTCAAATTTCACACACATAAACATATTTTCAAATATAAAATAGTTTCTTTGTATATATATATATATATATATATATATATATATATATAAAATTGACTATTATTATTTTTAATATTAAATGGACTACATTTTATAGACCATGTTGCTTACCATGAGTTTGTAGTGTCTTTTATACGTCGATAGGCCAAAACTTTACGACCATCTATCGGTTCTCCGTGTGCTGCCAAAACAGCTCTTATCTCTTATCTGATCCGATATAAACTCTAAAAGCTATCTAAAGGTATTCTCCGTGATCCGTTGCCAGGTTGTTAATAACAAAACCATCTAGTTGTACTACTAGTATATTGTAAAACTAAGATTTTGCAGACTAAAACTTGTTAAAGCCAACGTATGCTGCTGACGCTTTATGAAGCTTGTTTTTATTTAAATTAGATTTTTTTAAATATTATTAAATTAATCAAAAATATTACATATTATAAATGTATTCTATAACTAGACATCGCTTGTTAAATTTTTTATATTTAGAATATATATTAAATTTTTAACTTCCATCTAACTTTTACTAAACACTTTTTAAAATCAAATTTGACTTACATCAGTATTTTAATCTTTTTTTATGAAAAAAAAAATAATTCCCTTTAATTTCTTGACCAAAATTAAATTAGAAAATCTTTTAATAAACCTTCGAAAAGATTATTCGTTATATAAATGCGCTTGATAAATATAAATACATTATATAAATTCGTAATGAACCGATTCAAGTCACGTTTCGGAAATAAACGTTGTTTGAGATGAATTTCGTAGATTTTAAAGTTAATTTTATACAAGGAAAAAAAATCTACAAAACAATTCTAAATATCTTAATATAATATTTTTATATAAATTATTATATACTAATAGACACGTGTGCAAATTCATGAAATAATTTAGTATTTTTACCTTCAAAAGAAGTACAGACAAAAAGTATGATATATTACATTTATGAGACCGCTATCAAAATTGTATCGTAAATACTGCAATATTATACATGAAAATATATAATAATATATTGAACTTTGACATTGTAAGAATGTATATTTTGAGTTTTAAAGATCATTTAATATTAAATTGTAAAAATCAAATAGTATTTGAGCGTTATACCGGCGGCGGTGTCGTTCATTTGGCTCTAACATTTTACAGGTGTATAGAAATGATTTTCTAGACAATAATATACAGTATATTGGTTATTTTTACTAATAATAATAATAAAAAAACTATTATTATAAAACACGCAAAAACATATATCAAATCTCAGATCAGTGAAAACAAATTCATTTTGTCGAATATGAAAATGACTGATGTAATTCGACCGCCAACGTTTCTCCGAGGCAACGTTCATTCGACGAAATTATGCCGGATTAGCGGCTTTGCATATTTTTACATTAATTTTCCCGAAGCAGTTTTCCCTCGAAACCTCCTCCCGACGAAACCCACAACCTCACCCTTCATCCCCTCGCGAATTTTCCTCGCTTCGCTCCCATTTTTTTAACATTATTATTATTTTTTTTTGCTCACGCGCAAATTAATTGAATCATTCTGATGTCGAACGAAAATGAGACGAAAAAAAATTGATATAATTGAAAATGGCTTAATATCGGATAGTTTACGTTGTAAATTAACATATGTGAATAATAATAAAAAAAAAGTGGTGTGTGTGTGTGTGTGCCACCAATTTACATTTGAAATTTTTAACGTCGTTACCGCTATTATTCAATAGAATAAATATGTAAAATAGTTTCATAGTTGAACATATTGAATATTGATGAGAAATGTTGATTGTGGCATAAAAATTTGCGTTGCGTGCATGAATTGTAAATTACATCATGCGTAACTGCCGTACTGAAACAATTCATGTAAATCTGATTTAATTTTTCTTTTTTTTTCATAAAAAAAATCTTTAAATGAATCGATTATCCTATATAAATAAATTGACAGTGCGATAGCTGATATAATCCTAAATTTTTAATTTAATTTTCAATATAATAATTTGTTATTAATTATTTTTATATTGATGTAGTAAATATTTTTAAATATAAATAAATAGATTAAATATCGTTTTTAATACTATATTACGAACTAAAAATTTATTTTTCTCTAAATAAATAATATAAATAGCAGTACTAAATGGTGAAAATTCAATCAAAAATCTATGATCATTCTTACAGTTCTTCTAGATATTAATCGTTTATTTTAACAGCGATTTTATCATAATTTTTGAATACTTCATATCATGATATTTATAACGTTCCTTATGACTTTTGATTTATACGTACAATTTCTATGATATATATATAATTTTATTCACATATTAACTACAATGTGAAACACTCGTTCATCATACAGTCAAAATAAAAAATATAATATATACAGACCGTCAACGAAACGAATCATCATAATCAACCACAGACGACAATCGATATTATCGCTTATATATATATATATATATATATATATATATTATACCAATAATAGAATCGCATATAAATGCAAAATTAACGACTGGAAAACGTTATGCCGCATTTTGAATATCGAGGAGTCGAATCTGACGGAATGCGAATTCCCGTTTGGCCGACGACCAG
Organism: Leptonema lineaticorne; assembly: GCA_024500535.1. Classification (NCBI taxonomy): domain Eukaryota; kingdom Metazoa; phylum Arthropoda; class Insecta; order Trichoptera; family Hydropsychidae; genus Leptonema; species Leptonema lineaticorne. The sequence goes on from JANIJI010000017.1 coordinate 10,287,912, forward strand.
GATAGACCAGATGCTCATCGAAAATAAAGTCCATTCGGAAATCTTCGAGTCCGTTTATTAACATCTGTATGTAGAACATCAATTCAGTGGCCGACAATTGTGTCTCTCATTCATTACGGTTACAACGGTCAGAAATAAACGTCGACGTTTATAGGTTCGACGTTTCGCTGCGACTGCATCGTGGAACGCGAACGTCTTACAATTAGTGAAAGTTTCATTATTGTCGCATGTATATATGTATATATATATATAAATGTGTATGTGTAAAATAGGATAAGAATCGTTTTACGACGATTTGACGGTAGAATTATTAGGTTTTTTTTTTTTATTCAAATTTTATTTAGTTAGTTTTTGTTTACGACGCTTAGTCAAAGTTGAACCGAGTCAGTGTTGCGTACAACCGGTCGCCTTCAAAAGAAATCACATATGGTACACATCGTGGTATTTAAAATGAATTTGTATAATTAAAAATATTTATAAAATTATATCATTAAATATTTTTAAATTTTTTAACAGTTTTTCTAATTTAAAAATAACATATAATAAAAATTTTCTATAAAAAAAAAGATCACTCTATAGAGAATAAATCTATGTTCAAAATTCAAATGATAAATTGTATGATTAAAAATTATCGTTCAATATCATTTATATAATAAGTAACATTTTATTAATATATGAGAGATTTCAAAAATTCAAAATATTTTAACCAATATATTACGAGTAATTCTAATAACATTTAACAACTAACTATCTATATATAGAATATTCTATATTTATTAAATACGAAAATCATAGTATTTTTATATTAAAATAATGACGAAATATTAAAATATTAAAATATTTATTTTATATTAAAATAATAGAAAAAAAAACATAAATATTTTCTATCATAATCTAATTTAGTAGTGATATAAAAATAAATCACTTTTAGAAATACTTCCACGTTATAAATATATTTTTAATACTTTCCAAATTGTTTTACGTAAAAAATATTACATACACACACCACCTACGAATATAATTTATTTTTATAGACACGCACAATGCCACGTGCCATCATTGTTAATATCGCTTCCCGAATAACAATGAAAATTATAAACACCCCAAAAAAATTATATATATATATATATATTCTTAATTTAATGTCCCCGTTCTTTCACTTCTTTAATAAAGACAAATTAGCGTCGTGGATAATTGAAATATTTATGGCCTTATTACGGCAAACGCGAATAAAAATATATATGTATATATAAAAGAAACTTTAATTTGTTTGTTTGTTCAAGTTTCATTTTTTCGTTTGTGGAAAGCTTTTTCCTTTGTTTGATTCTATTATTGTTTCACTTTTAGGAATGCAAGTTTTCCTCCAATTAATATACTTTAAACTTTCACCGAGGCGATAAGTTCGAAATATTTTTTTTTTCACTTTTTATATTTTCATCCGCCGCTAAAATAAGCTTTCGTTTAATTAACTGGATTATGATACTTTTAATCTGGCAAATCGTTAACTTTTCATTGTGCTATTTTGTTTTTTTTTTTGAAATCCATTTTAAAGTACAAGGTTTTTTTTAGATATTATCAAATTTTAGACGATAAAAAAATTAAGATTAGTAATATGTATTTATTTAGCACATTATTCAACATTCTAAAATGGATATAAACATTTATAGATATAATTGAAATCTTACTAAAAATATATATATATTTTTCTGATTTATCATTGAAATTATTATATATTGAATTTACTAGTGAATGATATATAAAGTTTTTTTCTAATCAAAATATAGATTCAAATTCAAATTACTAAGCACATGAAGTGACCAGTTTGCAGTCGGAATAGAGCACATAATGAATCTCTATTCAAATGAGCCACCGGTTGGCAAATACGATTCGCCACATCATCGTATCCATTCCATATATCAGCGCTTCTAAAACTGTTCCTTAAAAATATCTAAAACATCGATTTTCTTCATAGTAAATATTTAAATATATTTGGAGTTATATATAGAAATGCAATCGATTTTTAATTTAATATAAAATTGCATATAAATATGAAGGTAATCGATTTAATTGTAATGCATTGTGATTAAACAAAAAAAAAATATTTGAGAAATGCTGTCGTTTAAAATAAACTACAAATTTATCTACTCCGACCAGGTTAAAGCGACTGTGCGGTTAAAGTAACCGTCCGACTAAGGTTTAACCCTGTAAAGTACCACGAATAATGTAAGTGATGTAGTCAGTGTATTTAATTTTCCACCTTCATTAAAACGGCAACATACACTTTTATATATAAAATGAATATTTATAATAAATATAAACTATATATATAAAATAAACTATACAAAAATGTGGTTAAAGTAACGGTCAGATTAAGGTTAAACAAGCGATGATGCAGGTGACGCACCCAATGCGTTTAATTTCCTGACTGTTGATGTCCATATATACCTTTCTCCTATCACCAGGGTATAGAAAGTACCCCTTGAGAGACCCTTGGGCATATTGCACCCTCACCCTTACTGCAATATCCGGTGAAACTACCCCATACTGAATGCTAATCGGGTAGGCAAATCCGTCCTACGAGTCAAAGCGTATAGCACTCAGAATCAATTGATCCCATTATTACTAAAATATATAACGAATATGTGTATATTAAAATGAAATGAGATATTGACAATATAAAGGATATATCTATATAGAAAATGTATTAATTTTAATATCATATTTAATGAATTTTCCTGTCATATTTCGAATAAGAGTAACAATGTGTTGTATATCACAATAGACTATTCCATCATTCTCTTAAATAAAAAAAAATATTATTATTATTTTCATATTATTTATATAATGCTGAATAAACGATATATCAAATGAGAGTTTAATTTAATTGATAATTATTTTTTTACTAGTTTAAAAAAAAATCTTATATTACAAATATTGACGTATTGTTATGTTAGTGAATTATGAATTTTCGTCGTGAGAAATAAAGCCCTTCCTTTCTGATAAAAATATTCTCGGAAAAATGGTGTTTGTGCTGAGCGCGATGTGACCGCTTTTCCGACGGCGCCGGAAAAACCGGGCTTTTCAAAATATTTGTTTTTCGAACACCTTTTCGACGGTCGCGAATAAAAAGGAGTCGGTTTGTTTGACTACTGCGTCGCTAAACAAAGTCATTAACATTGTTTAGAGTCGGTGGCGTCAAACAAAAATTTTCCCATGTGAAAATTTCCACTCTCTTTACATTGTATTAAAAAATTTAACCGAAAAAGCGCAAAATTTCGTGGAAAAAGTAATGATTAAAAATAATAATATTATTTTTATACGGCTCGTTATATTTTAAGCGATATCGTTTTAATGCGCGCGTAAAAATCTATTTATAAAAAAAATAATTAATTTATTCAATATATGGTACATTAATATAAATAACGTCACAATTAAAAAAATATATATTTTTTTTAATATAATGTCTATAGTATGAATAATGAAATTTGATCACTATCATAATACGAACGATGTTTTGGGTTTAATGAGAAATATCGTTGAATATTCAAACAATGTGTCACAATAACTGATCACAATGTAAAACTAGACCTTTTCGCTTTTCACTGCGATTGATATTTGAAGTGTTCTCAAATAGTTAGACGCGTTAAAATGATCAAAAACAATGTATTCCGTTGTCGGTTTGACGGGCGACGCACGCTCTGTTTGAAATTATGACAGGTTTAAACCGTCAGTTTAGCAAAAACAATACGTTCGTTTGCCAGAGTTCCGATTTTGGCGGACAAAGATCGCACAAAAGACGAAACGAAAAATAAAAGAAAAACGATACGAACGAAAATGACGAAAAAATAAAATATAAAATAAAATAATGAAAAGAAAAAAACGGCGCAAATTCTAAATCGGAATCGCACAACGACGCGCAAACACCGAGACGAATCTGTCGCGTCGAATTAAACGCTCACTCTCTCGCGAATTCCATCGGAAATAATTCGGAACAGAGTCGGATCGACGGATATTATAATTAAAATATGTATTATGAATCGTATAAATCGATATTTGATTTAAAATTAATAGATAATCGCTCTATATCAATTAAATACATGCATTCATCTCGCTATATACGAATTAAACAGATTTCTTTAAATTAATAAATAATTTTACTAATTATATATATTTTTAATATAATATGAAAAAACATAAAAATAATATTTAATATAAAATAATACTTGCACTTTTAGCATATAGTTAAACACTCTATACCGTTAAAAATAGAGTACTTGTGATTTTTTTTTAATTTTTAATATAACTATAATAATATTTAAATTAAAATTATTATTAATTTATATTTATAATTGTATGATAGATATAAATCTAAATTGAATGTTTTAATTGAAAATTTATTTAAATAATAATAAAATTTAACTATATAAAATCTATATTACTATAAATTTATAAATAAGTAATGAAATAAATCTAGTCAAATATTATTATAGATTTAAAACATTATCATAATTTTTCAAAACAATAATATTTTTACATCTCGAAAATTATTTTAATAATTGAAATAAAATAAATATATTAATTACAAAAAAAATATGATACTCTTTTTGAACCGTATATATATATATATATATATATATATATATATATATATATATATATATATATATATATTAATGATAATTATAATAAAAAATATTAAATATTTTTTTAATTATATTTAATACAGAAAACGATAAAACGAATAGAATCCAACCGATATACGTCGTGCGGAATCGAACCCATTTTTAACTCTACGCCAATTCTATCCGTTTTACCATTGTTTAGAACGAAGTTTAACGATCTAGAAAAGCAATTACTATGAACTTAATGAAGCGAATCCATTTTATAAATTGCCAAATTTATAAACGGACACGTACGCCGACATATAAAAATATTAATTGCGATACGTGCACAAGTCGACAACGTTCCCGGTTCACTTGTCCCCTTTGGCTCGAAAATAGCGTTCGGCCATTCTCAAAAACAAAGGTCCATTGATGAGATTCTGCGCGACGTCGACGTCGACAAAAAAGAACGGGAAGAATCGGGAACACGGTCGATAGAAGTGTAGAATGAAAAAAAAAAAAACAATTGAGAAAAAAAAATGATCGCCGTCGAACGAGAAATAGATATAATAAACGACGATTAACGCGAACAAAAGCGTCGTACGAAACGATGTCGTGATTTAAATTCGAATTTATTATAATATAATATTGTAATAATACGACGACGTTGAAAATAAAAATTAATAAACGCGTTCACTGTGACCGTGGTCTCGCTTTGCGGTCGATCATCGGCGGTAATGTGCAGTCGCAATTAGCGTCAGAAGCGTCTTTTGAGTCGTTCTCGATTGCGACGTTTTATATAAAACGATTCAAGTCGCATTTACGAAGTTCAACTTCGTTAATTTGATATCGCGTTCTTTGAGATTTATGAAAATTGCCGATTCATAATTTAACATTTCATAAAATGATAAATTGTTAAATATTTTTTTCAATTATAATATTTCTATTAATATCAATAGAATTTTAATTATTGAGACAATATCATATATATATATATATATATATATATATATATATATATATATATATATATATATATATATATATATTAATATTTTAATATATATTAGATTACTTATGAAGGCATTATAATTATTGTTGAAAATATATTGCATAGTAAATATAAAGTTATATTTCAATATTTTAAATCATTTATGAACCATAGTTGAATGCGTTTTGAATTCAATCTAAATTTACCAGATAAAAACACGTATTTTTATATAACAAATTCAATTTAAATTTTTAAAATATTTAGTATGAAATAAATAAAAATAAATTCGACGTATAAAAAATATATTTATATAATAGATTCTATATATATTAAAAAAAAAAAAATTATATATAAAATATATACATTATGGTTGAAATTTTAAATAACTCGAATTTCATTCTATTATATAACGTTCGAGTATTTGATTAATATTCTAAATTTAGCCTTTATTAAAATAAAAATTCAATAAACGCACATTCTAAACAATATCAAAAGCTCACCAGTGGCGTATCGTGTTATAAGAAAATTATTTCACACAGACCGATAATAAAAATATTTCATTTAAATAAATTATATATAGTATATATATATATATATATATATATATATATATATATATATATATATATATATAATTTGATTGTACGCAGAACCGCCGCTTTGTAACACAAAAAAATAAATAAATATATAAAAAGAGAGAAACGCAAACCGTAACTCCTTCGTTTTTCATACACTCGATATTAAGGCGGAACTACACAAATAACAAACGTCGTTATAATAATTCACCGTTAGAAGAGCGTTTTCGGCCAAAAGTGCGCTTAATAAATTCGAGCCGAGCAAGTTTAATATTCCGTACCGCTTTCGCGGAACAAATTTACGGAAAAATTTCCGTGCACAAACGACACATCTACAGGAAACAATAAAACAATTTCGCAGTATTTTTTTTTCTCTTTTATTATTATTCATTCTTTCTGTTTTTATTCTTCTCTTCACTCTTTATTATAATAATGTTTTCGAGAGAGCTTTTATTATTCAATGCTCGTCTTCGGACGCGATAAGAAATGCGTTTAAATTATAAACGACATTATGATTTCGAATACGCATTTTATTGGCGACATGTCATATGTGCGAAATTTTAAATTCACATTAAGATGAAAAGATTCGTATATATATATATATTTATATTATTTATTTTAATATAATTATAATTGATAAAAAAAAATATCGCCTGTTTAAACTGATGTATCTAAATTATTTTACTGAAAACGTACGTTTTTATGCGTTCTTAACGAGGATATCCCTTTGTTGAAAAATAATGACGGTTTATAACTTATCACACGTAAAATAAATGATAAAATTCATTAAAATATATATCCTATCAAAAATAATATTATATTATTAAAAAAAAACTTTATTTCAACGTTTATGTAATTAAATATCAACAAAAACAATAATATTCCAATTATGTATTTATGAAAACCGTCTTTCATTCCAGATGTAATATAATTTCAATAAATAAATTTATCAAATCGTAATATAATTTGTTTAAAAAATATCAAAATATATATAATATATTTTGTCTCTGAAAAGTGTGATTTTATATAAAATATAACGCTGAAAAAGTATACTAATTTTCTTAAATGGTTAAGATATCATAATTTTAATTAAAATATTATCAGTTTCACTATAATTTCTGTAAATTTAAACTTTACATTTTTATTTATATCAAACTTTTAACAATAAATTCTCAAGTAAAAATTATTTTATAAATGAAAATAAGAATACTAATAAACTAAAACTCGATCTGGAGAGAAAACATTAATATATATTTTATAAAAAATAATTTTAAATTAAATCGTGATAAATATTAATATATATATATATATATATATATATATATATATATATATATATATATATATATATATATATATATATATATATATATATATATATATATATATACAATTAATAAAATATGAATAATAAATAAATATTTTCATCGAATTAAATCATCCGAACACAATATGACATATTGGAAACGATATCGCTTCAATATCTAACGTTCGGACGTTTATTTCTATTCCGGAATACGGCAGAACAAACAATAACAACAAACGACAACAACCGATAACAACACAACAACAACAACAACAACAATGAAACGACAACAGCACAACAGACGTCTGAGGCCAAAAGCTTAATTCAATTATGCACGTCGGAATAGTTCGCTTATCGTCGTAAGGTGAAACATTTAAACACGTCACATGTTAAACGAAAGACCGACTCAATGCATATAAAAGATTGTTTAATGACATAGTTTAACCATTATCATTATTATTAAGTATTTATTTTAAGCATTATGCCGTTCAAATATGATTAAAAATATTTTTATATAGAAGAACTGTATGAATATATAAATCATATATCATTCATATTTATATTGTATATGTTTATAAAGTATTGAAAATGTGTGTCGCAATATAAAAATAATTCGCATTAAAAAAAAAATAATAGTCATGGCGAATGACGTTTTCCAAGTTTATGTTCCACTGTTTGAAAGCTCAAATATTAAATTTAGTCCACTTATAAAGGCGGACGTAAAATGTGAAATTTACTACTGCGAAACGTTAAAACTCACAGTCGAATATTATTTTCGCCCATATATTCCGTTTTTAAGTGCTCTTAAAAATATATATGTTACAAAAATTTTTAAGTTCTAAACTGCGAAACGTTCGATTTTCGCGTTACAATAAGTGAAAATAGAAGAAATCGTTCGACGGGATTTCACGCTAAAAGGTAACAACTTTTAACTTGTGATACGATTCGTGTGTACGTAAAGAAAATCAGTATCGTTTCAGTAGCTGAAATAAAATCCTGAAAAAGCAATCAACGGTTCAGAGGGCGTTTATCGTATTTATGTTTCAGGTAACGTTCATTCAATGCGATGTTTTATGTGGTTTACAATCTTGAAAAATATAAAATGTAACCAATTTTATGCAATCTACAAATCTTTATTTTATATTAATAAAATATTTATAAAATGTATTTTTCATTTATAGAAACAAATTTATATTTATATTAATAATTTTTAACATTTTTTAAATAAAAAATTCGTGATAATATACTTAGAAAAATAGTAAAACTCATAATAGTTAAAATTTTATGATTTAATTATATTTATATTGATAAATCAAATTCAAAATAATAATCTCAATCAATTAATTAATAATTTATTTTATTAAAACCATTTTGAAATACTATATTTATATTTAAAAATAGAAACAACCTGTTGCTTCATAAATATACTTCTTTATTAATTATTAAAAAATCAACCCTAAATTATATTTATATTTTAATTTTGAATAAAATAATAAAAAATCGCTTACAAAAATAGTATCTATTATATAAAAAAAACGAAACCCATTATCTCCAATGAAAAACTAAAAAACAACGTTTCGGCAATTTTCCACCCGTTTCAATTGAAAAATCTAATATTAATTCAGGACGATTTCCCTTCTTATGCGATTTAAATTACTATACATAAAAACGTACTTAAACTTGAAAAAAAAAGTATATAAAAGCACGAAAATCTTCTTCCGAAAATTTAGCAAGGGTTAAATTAATTAAAAATTAATTTTAAGCATATTCTTTTTTTCGCCTCTACGCGCCGAGTCCATTTATTATTTACCGGCAAAGGGTAGAAAAGTTTTTTTTTTTTCACTTAAGGCACTTTTAATTTAATATGAACTGAAATTCTTTTCAAATTTTCCTCATCACATTTTATATACAGTATCAAAATTAATTTTTCCGCCACTATAGTGCGAGAAAAAAAAAGCACTAAAAATACTTTCGCAACAATCGTAACGAAAAAAAAAATTTCCGCAAAAGTGTTACAATTCATCGGTTTCATTTATATTTTTATTCTCAAAATTGAATAAGTAAAAAAATAAAATCGTTTTGTATTTATTTTGTCGAGACAAATTACGTGCTAAATTAGTGATGAATGCATAACTAATTTGTATATAAATCGTCGTATAAATCAAAATATTGTCATGAATATTTCGTTCGCTATATTTTAGATTTATTTTTGCACATTTTTAATATATATGTATATATATATATAATACAATAATTTCGACGTTTTTTTTCTTTTAGAAACAAAAAATAAAGATACATATATTTTATTCGCATATTAGTTTATGAAAACCATAATTTTTCAACGTCATTTCTGAACGCCAATAAATTTATAGTAATTTATTAATATATGTCGTTTTGTGTTCGAAAAATCGAGCATTAAAAAAAATCTCTGGCTCAAAAATCATTGTTTTATTTATTCAAAGAATTGAGAAAAAAAACAACAAAGACGCAAAATTAAAATATTTTTTTTATATATGATTTAATCTTGGACGTGTTCCTAAAACTACATTCAGTGCCAATAGTGTTAAATAATTATGGTAATAATTACATATTTAAACTGTGAATAATATAATAATATTGATAAATAAGTAAAGCCTTACCTAGAACATAGAATGAAGTTTTCAAAACATTTATTCTTCTTTAGTTTATTATCAACAAATTTTTACATAAAAAATTTTCTACTCAATTACTATTTTACTAAAAAAAATATAATATATCTATTTAAATTATAAATTTTGCAAATAACCCATATTATTAAAAATAAATTAATATTTTTTCAAACATCTTTATTTATTTTTGAATACTTTTATTTTATTCAGCCATATAATTTTTAATCATAATATTTATTAATAAAAAATACATTGATTTACGAATATATTTAATATCATATGTATATGGAAAAAAATATTCAGACTTTATTGTATAATAACGAACCCGTTTTAATTTAGACAGAAAAAAATCAATTATAAATATTATAACTGAAATTCACAAGTCTAAAAATAATGCATGCGTCGTTAGAGCTTTCGGAGCTTTCTTCGTATGCGTCGTAGCGTCGATTTTCTTCGCAGTTATTCGGACATACGGCGAGATAGGAAAAAAAATCGTAGACATACCTGAAACGAGAAACGAAAAAGACAGAAATGAATATCGGCGTCGTAAACGTGGCCGTCTCGTATAACGACGGTGTCTTTTTTTTTTATTTTCCCGGGGATTTTGCGATCCGGGAACGCGTCATAAATATTTATGCGTACGCGCGAAAATGACCATCGTCTTCTCTGGAAAATTACGCTTCATTTCCGACGTAATTCCGAAGAAAAACGACCGTGAACTTAACACACGTACGCTTATAATACGTATAAACAGTGGGGCTACGCTTTTATCAATCAATAATATTGAAAAAATATATTAAAAATCGAAAATATTACGAAAAACTTAAATATTCTACTTCAAATGAAATAAACAAATTATTAATATTTTAATAAAAAAAAATAAAAATATAATCTATAAATATTATATTAAAATTATTTTAAAATTTTTTAAATATATATAAAAATTTTATGAATAATAATATAATATATAATATAACAAAGCGTAGTCCCGCTATATATTATATATGTTTTAGTAAATCTGTTTAAGGTTATAACGGTTGATGTTAGTGGAATTCATTCTTGAAAGCTCGATTTAAAATTCTAAATCCCTCTTGACTTCAAATATAACACAATGTGTTCGTGTAATAAAAGAAAAAAGATAAAATTAAATTATATTCACATATAAAAAAGAAATCTTAGTATAATTCAACAATAAAAAGTATATAAATACGACTGAAAATACTTAGATATTTCTCGTCGAATTTTATGTTGACTTTTATAACCATTAAAATATAAAGTCTAATCCTAGGAATTCCACCAACAAACCATTATTTTTATTCAGACTTATTGTTTAAAAAAAATATATATAGATCTATAAAAAAAAAACATTGTTACTAACAGATAAACTTCATATGTAAAATATGAAAAATATGTATCATAAAAAATATAACATTTCATAAAATCATTACAATTAAAATCGTTTAGTTATACAAGTAATAATATTGTATATTAAAATAATTATGTAAATAAAATTTGTAAAACAGTATTCTTAAGCATGTTTTTCAATTTTATTTCACTTTGATTTATAGAGTCGAGTCGCCAAATTTTTATACTAAAAATTTTATTTTAATATTTTGATTTTTATAAATAAAATTAAAATATAATATGTATATTTAGAAAAAATCACTTCTTTTATATTTTAAAAAGCGTGTAATTAACTAAATTTTCATAAAATTTATTATATATAATATAAATAAAATTCGCCGAAATTAGAAAAAAATTCTTTTCATCGTTCAATGATACTACAAAAATTTTATTATATTTTTTAATACAATATTTCAAAGGACAAAAATCTCACTTCAAACACATTTATTCTATCTTAAAATAAAATAAAATATATTTAAATTTTTTTTCCTCCACTCTTTCGAGACACAAAATCAATGGAAATTTTTGAGGTCTGATGAAGATTATGTTGAAAGGAGTTTCTTTTCCCCGAGGAAATGCATAACAATACAGTTCTTTGAGGGTCCTCGAAAAAGAGCTGACGGAGACAAAACGAGCAGGAAACAGAGTGGTGGCGATGCCGATGGAGGTTCTCTACGAATGCCTATGATTATACGTATATATATATATATATATATATATATATATATATATATATATATATATATATTGCCGGAAAACTCCCTTGAAAGCACGAAAATTTCTGCTAAAAGACGTTTCATACAAACCTTTGTTTACTATGTGAAAATCAAGCTCAACCCACCCATAAAACTCTAGACCTATAACTATACACCATTATAACACACGTGAAATTATACTTCCACCCTATATATATTATAATAATGAATCATTTCATACTTTCATCCAATTATATACAATTCATACTATTGAAAAAAATATTAAGCCTTCTTAATTTTCGTAATAAAAAATATCTCAATATATACAACAAAATAATACTATCGATTATCACATATATATTTTTATATAAAATTAATCTATATATTATAAATATATAAAAAATAAATTTAAATTACAATTAGTAACTGTATGACATAGGTGAAATAAAAAAAATGTAAAGGACGGTCTCTAAATCTTGACATGCAGAATACGGCAACGTGGTCCTTGACCAGCGCACCGCAACACTCGACGTACGGATGAAGAGGTCTCAAAAAGCTCACCAAACTCTCGTACGATCGAGCGAAAGCTCCCAAAAACCACCCCCGGCGTGCATACAGCCTCAGCTCATTTGAAGTTTCCCAGATGCAAGTGAACAACCGCGAAACCAGTATTCTCTAGTATCGACGTGCCACTCAATAGCACACAACACTCATACAATCCCCCATAAAGAACGACAATCTATATAACTTGATACTTAATGCGCGAACGTGTATGAATATCAATTTCAAAATATATTCAATAATCGTATAATAATATAATTATAGAATAATTCACAAAAAAGTATTTCAATCGTCCATCAAATAGATTCGTGTCATATTAAACGAACCACATTATATATATATATATATATATATATATATATATATATATATATATGAATAATACGCATGAAACGAATTTAAGTAAATATATAAATATATGTATATTTAGATACAAACTCGTATAAGAATACTTGTATAAATGCGTTATATATATATTTGTCTGAATTCTTGTCAGTCTCTTGTGACAGGTAATCTGTGAGATATATCTGAAATATATTCTCGAACGGATCGTGTTTTCACGCGCTTGAATACATCGGTTTGATGCATGAATAATATAAAATAAAATCGATCTAAAAAAAAAACGACAAATTAGATATAAAGTTTAGCATTATTGTGATTTAAAAATATATCGCTTTTTACTACTTTTTTTATTAATTATTATGAATATGTATATATTATATGCGATATATAATATATTTAAAGCTTAAATATGAACATCGTTATTCATATTAAATTATTAAATCAATCAATTAATTATTATGCAAACGATATCATAAACCGAACACTGCAATATAAACGATCAAATATAGTCACAGAGCTAACACAAGTGTCTAATCAACAGCTATATCACTATTATATAAACAAATTATGAATATTCATTGCGGTATATATAATTCATATCTAAAAATTTATAATATCTTGATTGTAATAATATTAATATGATGCGAATTTGAACCATTTGTACATAAGGAATCATCCATTCGATTAAATTTTTCTTAGAAATTGATAGATAAAAATTAGTTTTTTTTTTTAGACTAGTTGTATATATATATATATATATATATATATATATAGAAAGCTTTTATGTTCATATAGTGAGGGTGTGGACAGACAAAAAGCTGTGGAATTATGCATGGCGCGATCGCGACCATAAGTAGACCAAGGAACCGCAGGAGCCAGCAAAGTGGTCCCAAACCGCGGCCATTACGAAGCATCGCCTCGCATACCAAATGCATCATTTCAAAAACAGTTTGCCTACAGATAGACGACACCGAACCCGGAGACGAACAATTACCGGTTCGATACCGACCGTTCACTAACTATTCAGATCGTATATAAAACCGGTATTGTTAAGCGACGGACACATTGGTCAAAGATGAAAATTTCAAATTTGCAACCGCAATGTGACTTGTTAAATGATCAATATTTAGTTAAAACCATATTCATGGAATATGTATGAAAAAAAAACAATAGGAATATCAGTTTTTAGATAGATTTGTTATTATTCGTTTATATTGATATTATCCACTTATAAATAATCTCAATTATATATAATTATACTTTTGCCAATCTTCTTCTAATCTCTACAACATTTGGAATTCAATATTTATAATAATAGCTTTGAGATTAATAGCAATGCTTATAAAATGACGCATCTTCAAGGTTTTCTTTATATACGCTTAGGGCCATATCTGGCGAATATGGAGGCTGTTACATCTTTATAATTTTTTTAACAAAAAATTATTGAGATTATGGTGTATTTATAAATTTTATAATTCGATCTTTGAGATTTAATAGTGATGACTATAAAATAATACCCCTACAAACTTCTTTATATATACACATGGGGCTACGTCGGTTAAACATGGAGGCTGGAACATCTTTACAATATTGTTTTTTTTTTAAATTACGAATTACTTCCTAAATACACATTAATATGTTTAGAAATATTGAAATTTATATTGATTCGATTAATATGTTTTTTTTCGTTATTATATTGATAAACATATCTAACATGTCGATAAATATTTTGAGCTATATTAAACGTGTAATCTATATAAATAAAGTAAAATATGTGATATATCATTATATAAGCACTTTTAATATATATATATATATAGAATGAATGATAAATTGTTTAATATATTTTAATAAATATATTTGTACGCAATACCGCAGCGATGTATCAACAGCTTTACAGCTTTCGCCCCCGCGATATCCCTGATAAAAATCGCAGTATAGAGAGCTACAAAGGGCAGACCACAGTCTCTCAAACTGCTGCAACGAGATCCGGTGTCAATTCACCCTATACGCGCCGCGAATAACAAAATCTAGGTCGGTGGTAGGCTTTTCTTTTCATTTCATGTCATGTACCTGCACACATACGCACGCACGCACACACACACACACACACACAGCCCATATGCGATATCCATTCAACCCCCTAACGTATATTCATATTCGTATCATATTTCGATATGTGAAGGAAGCTCTCGGCCAATAGCCAATCTTCTCGTGACTTTCCCTCAATTGGGTTTACTTTGGATGCCATATTTATTACGTAATATAATCTCGTGAAAATTTATAATAATCCACCTACTTGAATATAATAATAAATTAAATTTCTTTTATTATTTTAATATTATAAAATATTATTATTCGTAAAAATGAATGAAAAATTTATATATATTGTATGAAATTATTCATAAAGATAATTTTAATTTTTTTTAATGTAGAATATAATCAATTCATATAAAAATATAATATCAAATTCAATCTATATATTTTTGATTCAAAAATAAAAGTTTCAACTAATTTCTAAATTATATATGATTATTTTTCATATCTCTCTTTTTAATAAATCTTCACTATTTTTATGCTTAAATCTTCAATATAAAAATACAATTAAATATTAACACATCTTTTACGGGAGATTTTGATTAATCTTTTAACATCTATTTTCCGAATGCCGGAAATTGTTTTTATACTTCACGTAATATTAAATCGGAATCCTGAAATCTGCGATCAAAATCCTATTTATTTGTTTTACAATAATATTTCATAATTACTAAATTCTGATTTTTTTATACATTTAGAAATATGAATATTTCAATATTTTGAATTTCAGATGTATTTATTATTAAAAATCATGAAACGAATTAAAATTTTAATTAAAATAAATTCTGCCGCTAAAAGAGATACTCAACATTTTTTTATTATATATATATATATATATATATATATATATATATATATATATATACGATATAAAGAAGACGCAATGTTTAGTAAGTCAAAAGTGCGCAATCGTAAAGCCTCAATATACTCGGCTTTACGCGTAAGGAAAAAATATTCACTGTAAGGGCGTTTATCATTATTATACGGCGAAAAAGGGGATGTTGAAGGGTGCGAGGCGGGGTAAGAAAACGAGAGAGGGGTGGAAAAAAAGCTATATTTCAGGGATTATTTTATCATTTGTGAAGATCGTATTTTTCTATGTGGAAGGAAAAGAAAAAAAAAAGATGATAATTCACAATAAGTATTTCTTCCCTTGACCTTTTGACAGCTAATTATACCTTTTCGCGCGCACTCGAAAGCCTCCACGTATAAAATGCGGACCGATATAAGTGCTTATATATTTCATATTTTTTTTTTATTTTATTTTTTATTTTTTGATATTTTTGTATATACTTATAAAAACGAAAGTAGGTCGAACGTTTTCTGGCATGCAGAAAATTTCATAAAAATTTTATTTAACTATGTATATAGATATATAAATATTATTTTTTTCGTATCGGTATAATTACACTCGAGTCGAGTTGAAAGCTTCATTTTCGCTTAAAGTTATCGTATTTTCACGAAAGCTCCGCATTTTAATAATAAATTTAATTTGTAGCCGGCATCTTTATTTATTTGTGTACTTTTTTTAATAAATAAAAAACAAATTATACGAATGCATTTATAATTATACGACGCACTTAAGACCGCGAAAATATGTCGTTAACGTCGTAATAAAACTATTTATTTCGCATTTATTGGCGACTGGCAATGTTGCATCGTAATAATTGGCATTGATTTTAAACAATCTTGCATACAAACAACGATTAAATATCAAATTTATACGATTGATATTTTTATAAAATTATATTATTAGTCGTATGATGTTCGTTTACTTCCAAAATTTTTATATTTATTTAAAGATCATTATTTTGATATAATAAAAAATCATATAATTTTTATGTTAAAAAATGAATATAAAGTCTGAATATTAGTATATTAAGGAATTTTATGTATACTGAAAGCTCTATCGCAAGCTTCAATGCGTAAGTCGTAATTTTCACAACTCAATAAAACAGTTGGCGATTTAATACGTCTTTCCACTGTTATTATATGTTATCATTGTTAAAGACGTGTCGGTTTAACGACCGTTTGCATAGTCTTCCGTCGTTTTCCTTCGCGTTTAATATTAATCCTGGTTCGACGAGAACAATAGAATCCATCCCCCATTTTCATCTTACGTCGCAAAGGATCGTAGGTCAAAACCTACGACAAAAGGGATGAGAGATTTTCTTGCATTATTATCGCCAAAATAAAAAGAAAGACAATAAAACGACGAAGCGGGCCAAAAGGGATTATCGCCGATGTTAATTTCGGTTCAGACGGACGATAGATAATAATGTAAATAAAACTTAAACCGCTTATATAATAAGTACGCAGACAACGAGGCCCCGGCCTCCGATTATGGCGTTTCCGTCGAATGCGATTTGAGGATTTCGAATAAACAATGAACGATACCATCATCGCTATTGCTAAGCTTTACGGCTGAAACGAAATCGACCCAATAACGACTTTAGCTAAATATTATTCGAAATTAACTCAGTTATCGCTGATATATAGTATAATAACATAATAGAAGCGAAACGCTTAATAAATCAACGATATAAATGAATAAATATAATTTCAACGCACAGATCTCAAATACAGTTTACAAGTGAAAATTTTTATTGTATATATATAAATATATAAATAAAATTATCTTTTAATAAATCGATTAATTATAAAGAATGATCTTTATAACTGGCAATTCTGACATAAAATCAGATATTAACAAAAACGTCTTTTTTTTTTTTAGTAAGCTAAAATATATTTTTGTACGATGTTGAATAAAGAAAAACCTTTGTAGCGACTTGAAAAACGATAGGGTGCACGATTAGATAAAATTTTAACGTCAAAGGGTTAAAAATACCACGCAATACAAGTAAAGTGGATTAAGGTATTCCGAAAATAACAAGTGTCCAATTTATATTTTTTTTTATATACAAACTCATATATTATATATGTAATAGAATGTCGGTACAAAAATAACTCGACTGAAGGAAGGTTCGATTAAATGAAAAAAGAAATATATATTTTATTGTATTGAAATAAATATATATATATATATATATATATATATATATATATATATGAATAAAATAAAGAAATTATATAGCTGAATTTTCGAGGAAGAAATCTAAATAAATATTGCCGGTAATTAATGGAAATATTAATTAAACGCGAAAACAACGTTTTCCATTTAATATTCTAATTTTCATGATTGGTTTTTCGTGGAATCTTTTATAATAATTAATACGATAATTACACAATGAATTAATTTACATTTTTAAATATTAACAATAAAATTAAATAAATATTATTACATTGGTTTTAAATTACTTTAACACATTTGATAAATATTTGGTGCATTTAATATCCTTTAATTCTTCATCGATAAATAACAAGGAAATAAAATTTTTTATATAAAACAGTAATATCTATCCTGTAATTCGAAAATAAAGGACTTATTTTCAATATATGATCGAAAATAAGTATTAATGATATTTTTAAAAATTCAAAAATATTGTATTTTATTAAGAAGATATATTCCAAAATTACATAAGCGACTTTAAAAGTCATTTCCATTTTTTACAATCAATTTTTAACTTTCATTTTAACGCTCAATTGATTCGCTACAAAATAAAGAAAAGATTGAGTATCACCGAACTAAAAAAAATATGCAATATATAACAAATCTCATAAATAGTAGTACAAAAAACGTATAAAAAACTATAGTTTTACATATTTATCTTTCTAAATTTTCAACATATCCTAAAAACTCTATATGAAATCAAGTTTTTCATATATGAACACTTCGTTTTTCTATCTCATATAAAATAAAAAGTTTATATATATATATATATATATATATATATATATATATATATATATATATATATATATATATATATATATATATATATAAAAGTATTGTTATTAAACGATGACGGATGGAGCGTACAAGAGCGGATCGAATCAAATCAATTTTGTCGCAAAGCGCAACGTTTTTCTTCCCGTATTTTTTTCCCTTCATTCGAGTGTCCTTATTCCGCAATTTCCCGGTAGGAAGAAAAAAAAAAGGCTATAGTATTGTTTGTGCCGGAAATTTTTCCGGTGGCGATTCGCTCCGTCGCGTCGGAATACGGCCCGTTTGGGGATTTCGAGCAATCGTTCAAACGCGGGCGAATTCGAACGAAAAAAGCACAAAAAAAAAAAAGAAATGCGAGAAAAAGAAAAGTAGAATCTAAGGGTTGAAACGAAAGAAAAAAAAACACACGAATCTAAGGGTTGAAAAAAGAAAACACGGAACGAATCGAATGAAAAAAAAAATAGTACACGAAGAAAGTCGTTCGTTTGAAGATAACCAGCGTTGGGAATAAAGAAAGTGTTCTCCGCGATGGCGGATGGAACTTTACCCTCGGCACACTTAAGAGGATCTCCTTAACCCCGCACTTGTTCGATGAAAAAAAAAAGTGTGGATGGAATATGGGTGTATGCGCGTGCGTGAACTGGCGCGAGCGAGTATAATATAAAAAAAATAAATAAATAAATAGAATATGTATTCCCCGATTGGGAATCGCTGATCTTGAAACGATTCCGCTCCGACGCCCACAGTGCGGTACTTGAAATTTGTGACAGAACTAATACTAGGTATTATGCCGTATATATATATTATACGTGTTACAGTGAAAGATAAAAATAAAATATACGAAAAAAATTCAATTTCAAATAGATTGACGACTATCCAGTATTCGCGTTCAATGAAACTGTGACACGAGCTAAATAAATTAAAAAAAAAAAAGTAATACATATTAAAAACAACCCTGTATATGCATAATACTAGTGCGGTATCATTTCAATGACGAAGTGAAGGGTGGTTAAAAGAGAAAAAAAAAATATATATATATATATGAAAAACTCGCTACTTTAGAATTTCGTACGTATGTCGTGCTAGAATGAGCATAATGGATACATGTACAAGCAAAAAGCGGTCCAAAAGAACACATGAGGATTTTAGAGACACGTCCCTAGAACATGTACTCGTCCACCGTGAAAGGTATGAAAAAAACAGACAAACTCACTATGAATTTTTTTTTTTCATGTTTTCTACTTCAGCATTTCCGCCTACTGCTTGATGTTTGTTTAGACATCGTCATTTCAGTATTGTTTTCATTAATAATTTTAATGATTATGAGTATATTTAGGTTTTATTAATTATTAATAATATACTATTGTTTAATGAAATATATCAAAAAAATATTAATTTAACATTTTCAGTATTAAGTTTTTAAGCAAAATTTTGATTATTAAAAAAATTAATTAAATCTTTATAATTAAATATATCTATATAAGACCTTATTTTAAATCAGAAATTTTAACCAATATAAACTAATATTTCATAATTTTATAATGAAAATTAAAAATATTTAATTTTTATTTAATATGAAACATACTATTTTATTTTAGAATATTTGTTCAAAAAATTGATATCAAAATATAAATTTTTCATAGTTTTGATAGGTTAATTTTTTTAACTACTGATTGTATGTGTAAACTATATATTAAAAAATAATCGTAATGGAATATTTAATAATATTATAAAATAAAATATAAAAAATATGGCTATCAAAATACAATCCTAATCTTAGAATCTATAAGTGCTATTTTAATCATGAACAATATTGTGAAAAATTTTAATTATCAATTATCCAAATGTAAAAATTCCACAATATTATAACAAAAAATAATAATAATAAGAATATAAAATTAAATCCTTTTAAAAATAAATTATCACATCAAAAGGCTATAAAGGACAACAAAACTCCGACGAGGATTCAAAGCGTTTGTTATATACATTGTTCTCTATCGCCGTCATAGATGTCACTGAGGCTTCGTTTCGTTGCGAAGGTACATTTTCCTTTATGCGACGCGTCGTAAGTGTTGTGTAATATTTCAGATTAACGTAATACATTTACGACATATTAAGATTCTAAATGCGTTCACCGAAAACCCTTACGTCTCTTTAATATTTTAATGCGAGCTATTTTTAGGGGGTAAACGTTCGCTATATGTTGCATAAAATAAGCTAGATTAAAATAGCCCAACATTTTACTATATAATATAATAAAATATATTACATATATATATATATAAATAGAATCGTAATACATATATATATATATATATATATATATATTAATTTTTAAAAATATATTTATTTTTTAAATGATCATAGATGAATATACTTTTATTATATATACCATAGATTAATCGATAAATATAAAATATATGTAATTTAGAAAAAAAAATAATCATATTTTAAAAATTAATGCGTTATAAACCGTCTAACGGTATACAAGCGAGTAATTAATTCGCAGTAAAACGACGATTTAATACACTTTAGCTAAATTTAATTTTGACCCTTCAGCCGAATGATAAGCAGAAGGGCTTTAATTAACGACGTCACGGCTTCGTATGTTAATTGAATTTATTCTGAAAACCATCTAATATGTATGAGCACATTGAAAAAGTGTCACTGCGGACACCACCCTGTATAAACTACCCCCTCACACCATTGGCACGTTCTAATCTCGTGCTTTAACCGGAAGGGTGACGTTCTTCTTTACCACCCTTCTATATCGAGGACATGTCCTATCGCCATCGTTTTACGACCGGAGGCCGGCCTTTGTGCGACTCTGACGACATGCTAATGACCAACGGTGGCCAACCTTCGAACTGCGAACCCCCAAAAAAAAAAGAATTAAATTTCAAACGTCCTTCGAAAAGTCCTCCAATATCACAGAATCTTCAAAAGCCTTCTATGACACGATTATAACATATCATAAACGAAATTTACATTTTTTTTTAATAACATCTATTTTTTTTATATTAAAATTAAAGGTTTTTATAAAAATATAGAATAACGGATTAATGCAAAAATATTATTAGAAATCCGAAATAAAGTTTAAAACTTTATATTATAAAAATCTTGATAAAATACGACGTGAATAAAAGAAATCGAACGGATCAAATGTCACGTAACAAAAAAAAAGTCACAAACGATACAATTACATAAAACTCACTTTGTGCATCGTACGAAAATCGTGAGGTTTTAATAATGCCGTTCAAAACTGGCTCACAGTTTGTGCTCATTTACAAATATTTACTCAACGTGAGTCGCCAGCGACGTGTAAAGTGGACAAGTTTTAGACGTTTGTTTATTTGCTTAGAATTCACACGTCGACGATAGAAACTGGAAGCTGATACAGAAATAAAAATATATATATATTTTATCGTATATTTTAATCTTTCAATAGATTTAAATAATCTATAAAGTTAATATAATATTTCATTAAATGAGATATCAAAATATATATAAATATGTAATATTATTATTACGATGAATAAATGCGTCATCGAGAATTTAAATTTTATACTGTTCATTTTAATTTATAAAGTGCAACGATCAAAATTCATTAGTCGCATTCGTGCAAAATAAATCCAAAAAATCTATTTACTGCGTCGAGACGGAAAATTTATACAGTGTTATAATAATACAAAATGACAAAGTTTTAAACGTTAACACATTCGCGTCATTTTATCCTGTTTTACTATAAATTATTGCCGTCTGGGAATTCGCTTAAATGCACGTGAGAAAAACGTACAAAACTCTCCCGTACATACATAACATGATAAATGATTCGGAATGAGCACTTTTTATCGTCGTCGAATAAAATTCGGCAATCTTTCATTTATTTTTATTATTATTTTTCATAATTTTGTACCTCTTAGAAAACCACCCTTATTTTCGTAAATCGATCGGTATGGTAATCGTAACGGTTTCAAGGATGAGAAATGGTTCGTCTTTATCAAATTTCCACGTTGAAACTTGATAAACGCACGTTAAGAAGTTTACAAGGCATTAAACGTTTATTGAATTAGTGAGACTTAAAGATTTCGATTTGAATATGTAAATTCGTCGCGAAGTTTGCGTATCGGGATATTTTGATGAAAATAATAATAATTATGATATTATTTAAATTAATGATAAATATAATTAATTTGTATGTTATATTCAAATCCGTCAATATGTGGAAAAATTTCATTCACAAATATATATAAAATGCAAGCGCCGACGATGACGCCGCGCGCCGAACGACTCACGCTCTCACTTTGACGTCATCATGTATCACATATAATAAATAATAACGCTAATAATTGCAAATATTATAATATTTTTATAATATTTGCAATTTAATTTTAACAAACTAAATATAACACTGTGATCAAAAAAGGTAAATTTGTATATAAAATATAAATTCTTTATTTCTTCTTCCAAATCAATTTCATCCGATAAAACGCAATTTTTTTAGTCCTCGAAATAGTCAAAATAGTCTTTTTCCGGTATGGCTTTCAAGACCATCTTCGATTTGGTTTTTATCTACTCAATCGTGTTAAAAAAACGTCCCCGCATTGGCCTTTTGAGTTTGCTATAGGTCGCACGGAGTCAAATCAGGCGAATACGGTGGTTGCAGAACGATATAAATTGAGTTTTTGCCAAAAAAAATGCAAAAGAACCAATGCAGTGTGACATGATGCATTATTATGATGAATGAACTAAGAATTGTAAAAACACGTACAACTCGGAGATAATTAAACCTTTTGACAAACAGATACTTGGCAAATGTTATAGACAGTTCTACCAACCTAAGAAAAATACAATTTACCTACCTTCCTAATGCCCGTGAGTTTTAAATGACAATTTCACCTTATTTTTTGATGACAGTAGTATGTAATAAGAAAGTGTACACTTCTAATGGTCTAATAAACACGGTGGACCCAAATGCGGATTTGAACACGGGTCCACTTGTACATATATAATTTAATATTATATTTTATTTATATATTTTGTCAAATCTTGATTGAATCATCAGATTATAAACTAACTATTTTAATGATATTTATTGCAAATATACTATATATATATAGGACATTAAAATCAGTCGTGATAATCTTGATTAAATATATATTTTATTTTTATAATTCTATAACAAATAAGTAAATATGTGAGCAAATATACAAAATTCGATATGCAATGTACAATTTAAATATTGTGAATATTATATATGTATTTTATATACAAATTATATGAACTCGTATACGTTTTTATGCGAACGTTAAACGAACACAATGGAGTTATTTCTCTTTACTTTTTTTTTTCTTTCCTAAACAGCTTTGATGGCGGTAAAATAAGAACTCTATCAAAGTTTTTGTATTTGCTGTGCTTTCGAGTCGGTTTGGCTTCCGTTTCCTTTATTGCTCCAAGTTTTGCTTTACAGTTATCGACGAAAAATCGCGTTGGAGTGTTCCGTTTCGAATGAAGCACAAAAAAAATATAGCAAAATTCGGATGAATGTTAAAAAAATAAATAATAAATAAATATCATATGAATCGACAAATATTTTCAATAAATATATTTTTTTTGCATATATAATATTTAAATATATATATAATATATATATATATATATATATATATATATATATATATATATATATATATATCATTCGCGTTAAATAAACCATAAATTCGTTCGACAAGAGGACAACCGAACCGATGAATATATATGTATATGTTTTTCACGAACTTTTCCATTTTCACGTGTATGCGAAAAATTATGCGTAATCTATACGATCGCCCGAAAAGCGTTTCGCTCGGATTAAATAAAAATTTTGATCGTAAAATGCTTTTTTTTTCGATATTCCGTTTTAATAAAGAGTAGTTGAAAAATTTACCATTTTATATTTATTTTATAAAGTGCGCTGTGATAATATCGAATAAAAAAAAATCAATATAACGTTAAAATGTTTTCATTTAATAAAATATATATTTAAAAAATTATTGTTTATAAAATATATATTTTAAATACCTTTACTTGATCTTTCATATGCCACATATGCCTTAATAATGGTCTTCGGAAATCCATAAATTTTATTAAGTGCTTATAGAGCCATCTATATTCACTTTCAGACCATTAAATATAAGCATATTTAAAACCATAAACCTTATTGTTCTTCATGATCAATTAATCTTTCATACGCAGTACACATTTTTACTGCCATTACTGAATATAAATACATCTACGGTATTTCAATTTGAAATCATACAATTATTTAAGATTTCATAAAAGATTTACCACAGTTATTTTTTTTTAATATTATTGACTATATATGAAATCTCGTATGTTGGATTTTTTTTTTCATTATAAAAATAGTATGTAAACCTTCGGATTTATATATTCATTGTATTCTTATAAAATTTTACATTTCTAGTATTTTTTGAACGGAATCCGATTTCAACGGTAAACCGAACGGAAAATCGAATGTAATAATTTAAAAATCAGACGTGAAGAATCACAAAAGACTCGTCGCCGTTTACAAACTCAAAAATGTATGAAAACGTGAAAGCGAGAGAATATAAAAAAGACGATAAATTATGCGTATAAATATACAATAGGCGTTCATCTTTATTTTGAGTATTTTTTTATTTATTTATTTTTTTTGTTCTTTTTATTTTCTCTCCTTTTGCCGTTTTATGGTAATTTTCAATGCCCCCCTCCCCCCGCCCACTTTTGGGGTTCGACGTACGTGTAACTGGAATAAAGAATGCGTAAAAGCGGAATAAATTTCGCGGGGATTTTCCGCAGACTTTTCGAAAATGCGAAAACTGAATTAAAAATCGGCCCACATAAATAATAAAAAACAATTCCGTAATTTAAAAACGCGACATTATTTCATTTCGTCATCGATCCGCCTTTAAATTATTATTATTTTTTTATTTTACTTTATTAATAAATTAAAATAAAATACATCATGAAAATAAAGTACTATATATTAATAAATATTATTTTCTTTTCTATGCAAACAAACGTAAAATATCACCAACTGATGACGATGATATGATAGTGGGTTTTTTTTTTCTACGCTTCACTGACGTACAGTGCCGTGCGAATTCCAATTATAAAAACGCCCACGCCTCGGGCGGCGGCCTTGTTAACAGTTAGTGTTTCTTCAAATAGCCATCGTAGTAATACCAAATCGACGACAACGTATATTTTTAAAAATCTATAATAATCTTCAGACGTTTTCTATCTTATCTCACTATTACTATTTTTTATTAAATTTTATAATATTATATATTACGCGTGCATATATATTAAAATGAAAAATATTCAATTAAATCCATTACATTTATCGACCATACAAATCGATGAAAGCGTATAAAATCTACAAATACAATAACGCACGCTTTCACGTGTCATACGAGAAAATAGGGGAAGTAAAAAAAAAAAAAGAATGAAAAACCATAAAGGGTTTGTAAAAGTGAGTCGACATATAGTCAACTAATGGCCTTTTGTGAGATAGTAGGAAGAGAAGACGGCAAAAGCCGTAACGCTGGTGGAAGAATATAAAAAAAGAAAAAAGAAAGAAAGAAAAAGCGGAAAAGAAGAAGAAGAAACACCGGCTGCAGAAACGAGTCGGAAAGAAATGAGAAGAAAGGAAGACGAGCTGCGGAAGACGACCGATTCGCGACTGTTGAAAATCCTTTCTTTTGTTATCGCCGGCTCCATTATGCCGTATTTTGTTACGTCTCTCGGCGACAATTTGTTACCTTCGACGTAATGTCGGCGTAAACGCGAATCCACTTTACATATGAACGGGCAAAACTGTGAGGGTTTGGTAGGAAAATACATTTTCCGTAAATGGGGGGTTGTTCCGTTGCACCCCCCGCCCCCCCATGTGTGACGTGCGATATTCCCGGCATTGTGTTTCGACGTTATATATGCGAGGATTCTACGCTTCGTAGCGATGACAAATTTCGGTTATTGTTTATGTAGAACGAGCGACACGGATGCGAGTCGGATAACCGGCGGATAGAATTCCGACAAGTCATGATTCTGACGTTACGAATTTCAACAATATTCAAATCATACGTTTATATATAATGCTAGCTCAGGTGCAAGGTTCGTGGTGGTGTAGCATTTTGTTTTCGTCAAATGCAACTTTATTTTCACAATTTAATCTTAAATAATGTTCACAACTCAAAATATAGATCTTTGCCATGTCGAAATTCAACTTATTACTATGATTTCGTGTTAAATATTTTAGCGTTTACTTAAAAAGTAAACTAATAATATTTGTTTATATGATACTATTTATATACATATATATCTGCATATAATAAAATATTTTATCTGCAAATTCGTTATTTCCGTAAAGTAAGAAATGCAATTTTCAAACTATATTTGCTAGATTTAATAAGACCATCATCGTAATATAAGAAGAAGAAATAAAAAATGAACGCATACTTCAGAATAACTCCGGATTAAGCGGAAAGAAAACTTCTATTACGCTTTAAAATCTTTTCGAATAAAACTCCGGATGATTTATTACGTTTCTGCGAAAACTTAAAGTGATTTCGAAGAAGAAATTCCGCTAACCTTTAAAATGTTTTTGATAACGCTATCATTCATAATAAAAATTAACGTTATATCTCGCCGGCGATAAAGTCGAGCGAAGCTTGTAAGAGAAAAGAAATAATAATATTAAAAAAAAAAAAAAGAAATAGCGGCGAGATCGTCGAAACGGGATGAGAAAACCGGAAAAAAACCGGAACGAGATTCTTTGAGAACAAAAAAAAAAATTTAGAAATGGAATGAGTTAAGTTATTTGAACAGTTTTTGATAACGATAACCCTCAGCAGTTGGCCGCGTTTACTTTTGAGAACAGTTTAAGTGTTGTTTGGCAAATGTGCGCCGCAGAGGGTCTATTTTCATTTTTAACTAACTCCAACGTTAGTCCGCGAAAAAAAGTTACCTTTTCGCTCGTTCTAAGGTGTCTCGTGTTTTATTCTTCTTAACTTTTACTTATTTTCTTTTTATTTTATTTTTTCTTCTTTTTCTCGTAATACTTTTCGTTAAGTTGACAGTTACAAGTTTCGTTTGAAATACGCGCACGCAAAATTGCGTTTCGCAATTTAAATATCGTAATGGTTTTTTTTCTAAATATAGTCAAAATTTTATTTTATACCTCATATTTATATATAATATATTAATTATTATTATTATTTCAATAATAAATTATACAAAATTAATTATTATTAAATTTATTTTAATTATTTATTGTTAATATAAAATTTTACATTGGTTAAAAATTTTAAACTATTCAATCGAGCCGTATCCGTTTAGCATAATGCGAAAAATATTAACACTTTAAGGTCGGGTCACGCGAACGTCAATTACGTTAATCCATCCCGGTCCACTTACACCGTTCAGTGTGCTAATCTTCTAAAGTGCTAATGAGATATTTTTAATTATTATTGTAATTTTGTTCGGCTTGAATTGCCGCACGTAATCCCATTAAGGACACGTGCGACATTTATTACCTTTTATACTGTATAATATCATATATATATTATATATATATATATATATATATATATATATATATATATATATATAAATAATTACACTGAATCTAAAGATAAATGTTGTCGTAAATTTTTATACTTTCTAGCAATTTTATATGAAAATCGTATTTTTTTTAAATTCTATATACTGTGTTGTTTTATTTCTGTAATAACAGTTTATTTTGTGAAGCCTGTAATATCCTGGCAATATTCATTAAAATGTAAATAATGTGTTTTAAACTCGATTAATGTACTCCATAATTTTATATTTATAAATCAAAGTTCAATTCAAATCTAAACTATTATATCAATTATTAACGATTATTCTATGAAAGATATATCTAAAATTATGAAATTGATGTGTGTAACGAAATGATGAATCTGATTAAACATATGTGAAAAATATATAAATCACTCTTTAACCCTGTAAACGCCGTCGCTTCATTTTGAAATTTTATGAATCATCAGCTTTATATCAAATTTTCAAACTATTTAAAATTAAGTTAACTTAAAGGCACAAAAACCGTACATTATATTAATTTTTAATATGAGTCATCAGCACTACGTTTAACATTTAAATTTATTATTCATTTCTAAAGAATTCGAAAAGTTATCGAATTTTAATATTTTAAAGTCAAAATATAAATTAATAATTATATTTACTTTAAAATATTATTCATACATTTTATGGCACAATATCCAGCGAATTCTAAACAACTCAATGTATTTAAAAAAAATAAACTGTTTGGTTAAAAATACACTCAATAATCTACTGATTAGAAATTATTTTATTTTATATATTGAATTTAAAGCATTATTGCTATTAACTGAATATAATCATTAAAATAAAAAAAAATCTTAATCTCGCAATTGTTTCGTAAAAAAAATAAATAAACGCAACGCCTTTACGAACGAAAGATTGCCGTTTTTTTTTTGAATAGAAGATTTAAAAAAAAAAGAAATTAATTAGACGCTAATTAAAATTTATTTTATTCGCGGTCGCCCTTAATGCGGGGACGGATTCGACTTTAATTTAATTGTCGCGCGTTTAATTCAATTACGACGCGGCAAAGCGTTGTGTGGATTTGTACGCGACAAACTGAAGAATTTTAATATCCGGCAGCTGTTGACAGTAAATTGCATTTTGCACTTGTACTCGGTACAGCTCAAGCAGCTGCATTTTGCGGACCGGCCGAGGCCGACGGTTGATTACCTCTGCATTGTAATACCGAAAAGACCCAATTTCGCATAAAATCATATCGTACGATATTATTTTCAAAGACAATCTCTTTTGATATATATATATATATATATATATATATATATACATACATACATACATATATATATATATATATATATATATATATATACCATAGATTTCATATCACTGACATGCACTATCTAAGATAAAGATAAAAACAACATTTTCTATGAACAAATAGCAGTCTGTATCTTTAATTCCGGTAATAATAATTTTCCGGTTTCAATTGCAGCAAGAAACGTCAATCTTGTACCGATTTATAGTAGTATTCGGGTTAACGAGCGTCAAAATGACACGCGTCTGAAAAGTGCCAGTGATGAAAACTGCTTCTGAAAATTTTACGATCGCCGACGTATGGTAAATATATAAATGTATTTTACGACACGCTGAAAGCCCACTATTAAAATCGGCATCCGTTGAATAGATTGAAACGTCGATTCGGTGCCGGTCATTCTTTCTTTCTTTCTTTCGTCTTTTTTTTTTTTAATCTTTTTATTATTATTTCGGTTGCGATTTTGCGCAGTAAAATCGAACGGCAGTTCGGACGTTAATGGGTTATTCATTGATTGCATAAACGAATTTTAATGCGTTTTACACCGAATATATATATATATATATATATATATATATATATATATATATATATATATATATATATATATATATTGTGAGTGATGTATCGACTATTTATTTAATTAAAAAAATACATAAAAAATTCTTTTTTATATTCAACTTTGTATTTGCAGATTTGCAATCATTATTCCTATATTAATTTTTAATAATACATTTTTTTTTATTTTTTTTATTATATATTAAATTTTCATTAATATTTTATAGCGTTTAATAATATATTTCAACGAAAACTAACATGATTTACCAGAAGATTATTGTGATAATTTCTTTATCTTTTATATCTCAATAATATATATATATATATATATATATATATATACATATATATATATATATATATATATATATATATATATATATATATAATATTTTGATACATTTCTTATATAATTTGTTTTCAGTACTCATATGTATCTGAAGAAACTACTGCCTTATTCTGGAAATATTTTTCAGATATAAAAAATCGCAATATCCTTCAGTGATATACATATTTTTTTTTCAATTTCCAAATTTACATATATCACAATTATCAACACAAATATATACAATATAAACAAGCGATATCCATTAAAAATTTAACACAAATTATGTCGATCATCGTTAATATTAGTCATACGATACGAATTAAAATATTCATTATTCGAAATTTTTCAGTACGACCGGCAATTTTCAATATTGTACATTTTTAACAATTGAGGCGTAATTCAAAATACGTATATCGCGTTTATTATTATTATTATTATTATTATTATACATGTATACAATATTATTGCATATTGTCAAATGCGCAATTGTGGCGAACGCTTTGCACATTTGGGACCCGATTTTATTTGACCGTCCGACAGAAGGATTAAATTATGCGATTAAGCCACTCCGGTGCCGAATTATTAATCGTCGTTTTAATGGAATTTTCTCGCATTTCCACACTACGGTTCATCTCTCGCAATTTTATTATATACATATTATATATATATATATATAAATATATATATATATATATATATAATCCGGTTTTTATTCTATTTTTTTTTCACTGTCTTTACAACGGTTATAATTTTACATATTCATTACTGAAATTTACAACGTTTTTTTTTCAATCATTTGAACGCGATATAGACACATATTTTGTATAAAAAAGTCTTAATATCATACATATATATATATATAACTAACAATGTTTTATAAAATTCTTCTGAATTATTTATATTGATAAATGAAATGAATGAAGTCGATCATAATTATTTTACTTTAAATAAACAAACTATTATATATTTTATTGAATTTTCAGATTTAAAAGCACTGATAAAGTAGGTATTTATTTTTTTTTATAGTAACAGTAAATACTGAAGACTAACACAAAACGAAGCGCACCGTGAAACGTGTGACATCGAAAAGCAGACTCTCTTCCTTTTCTATTAAAAATTTCTTTATATTTCGTCACAATAGAAATGGAAAAAGAGAAAAATGTGGAAAAACTTCGCTCTTAATGTATATGTAAGTATATATATATATATATATATATATATATATATATATTACACTATACATGCAGAACGACAGAATGTGTTCCTGCGACGAGCTTTTGCGAGTGTTCCTTTGAAAGTTAAGCTAAAGCCTTTATTTTTACTGGAAAATTACTGCGCTGCGTCGCTTCAATCTCGAGAATGACGTAGACGTTTTCGTGGTGCAGAAGACAAAAAAATAATAAAACGCGATGATGGAAAAATCGGAAAAACTAGAGGAAAAACCCGAGGCACCATTATATAGAGTCCGGTCTTAAAGATTTTGTCGTACCGGTGCAAGAAAAATGTTCATAATTAAAACGATACAAACATATTTTTACGTTGATAGTTTTTTTTTTTAATAAAAATATAATGAAAACAATGTTGTTATTCTCGGACAGACTTATACTATCAATTAAAATGTTTCACAATAAAAAATCAAATTTATATTCAATCTGAAAATAAAATTAAAATGGATGAATTATCGAAATATTAAAAAATAAAATATTATATTTATTATAAGGTATGTATTTATATACGAGAGATGCATTATATTTCCTGCAAATACTTATTTTTATAATAGTGCTCAAGTCTCAGCTGCAATATACAGTGCAACTAGACGTCCACGCTTTTACATGTGGATTTTTCTATTGTATTGCGAAGGCTCTCAAGGAATGGCTTTTATTACGTTGAAATCTCATAGGATCACAATAATTGCGTTCGTTTGTGTCGGCAAATCGCTCTCGGCTCCAGTTTCAGCTTCTTGTAATTAACGATCACTTTAAAATCACACTAACGAACCTTTATCATCCGAACAAAAACGTTATTTCAACGAATCTTAAACGAATTTATATATCATAATAATTTTTGAGAAAAATATAATAAAAAAAATCTATATATTATATATATATATATATATATATATATATATATATATATATATATATATATATATATATATATATATATATATATATATATATATATATATAGAATTAAATTTATTGAAATATCAGCGTGCAAATAATAAATAATAAATAAATAAAACGCGATGCACTTTTAATATGCAATATAATAATATAACAACTTCATATAATCAAAACAGAACTGTAATTTTGAAGATGTTTTTGTACGGTAAAATTTTACGATAATTTCAAAGCTATTATTCACACGCAATTCAATCCTTTGAAATATTATTTTACACATTCATATATATATATATATATATATATATATATATATACATATATATATATATATATATATATATATATATATATATATATATATATATATATATATATATTGATATAAACATTTTCAGTATTTCTCAAATTTTTTTAAATTAAATAATATATTCGAATATTTATATCTTGATCAGATATATGAAAATAAAATTAACAGTTCACCTGTCGGTTATCAATATTGTATTTTATGCAATAATAATATATTATCATTTTGCGGTACCCCGTTTTGAGTAGCGCTGGCGCACAAACGATATATATATATATATATATATATATATATATATATATATATATATATATATATATATATATATATATATATATACGTGTATTGAAAACCTGCAGTCGAGAAGTTTTAATAGTGAAACTGCAAACATCGCCAATTTGCGCATATGTAAAGTCGTGTGCGCAAAATTACCGGACGTGTATTATTGGTTCGCGGTCAGGAGCAAATTGCGCTGGCGTGCGTTGTTCTCTCCATGTTATATGTGCATAATACGTGTCGTATCGATTAACATGTTCGCCATCTGCGAAACCGACGACCGTTTCGCAATATTCAATTTTCATTTTGCGCAAAAACACGCCCCCTCCCTCGCGCTCCATTCTCAAAAAAAAAAAAAGCGCAACGTGCGCTGACTTCCCGCGTTTCGTAAAACGGCGTGCATTTTTATATTCCGCGCGCTGTGTGTTAACGGTGTTTAAATATGAGACGGTTTCTAGATTGCGCACTATGCGATTGTATAGTTGAATTATATAAGTTTATATAGAAAAGTGTTATTAATTTTTCTTAGTTCAATAGTTCAATTGTTACTAAAATATATACGCGTAAATCATTATAATTTTATATTAACATATTGTCTTTTAGTTATGAAGACATCTATGTTTCAACTCTAAATATACTAAAATATTGTTTCACATCGCATCCTTTATAAATAATGCGTGAACGTAGAATGTAGAGCTAGTGACTCGATTATAAAAAAATCGTTTAAAAAATAACTAGATAAATATATGAAGCAATTCTAATTCAATATTTTTTTTATTTGTTGACACAATTCTTCTTCAAAATTTGAAAGACGTAATATATTGTAAAATCTGTATCAATAATTTATTTATTTATAAATAATTGATATTTAATTTAAAATTTACAGTTCAAATATTAATATGTAAAATCTGATAAAAATCAATAATATTATTACTCCTTGCAAATTAATGAAATTAATTTTAGTATTTTATTAAAAATATTATTTCAAATTATGACGAAAATAGTTTTTTTACTATATAAAAAATAAAATCAAACAGACTAATTCTTATAGTATATAGTATATTATGATACAAAATCGACAATTGAAAATTCAATACTATTCCACTTTAGTTAACACACAGAATAAATACAATATATTAAATAATATATATATAATAAATATTTTTACTTAAAAAAAAAAAGAAAAAAATAATTGATAAAATTCATACTAGAGTCCATTATTAAAATTTAATTTATCGTAAAATTATGATTTTTTTTTTCAATATTTCAATATAAAAATATATTATTTATACATTTCTTACTATACATGAATAACAGAAGACGAAAAAAAAAATCGTGCGCACAAATATAATAATATATTATATATATATATAGTAAAGAGGGAAAAAAATATATATGCGATGTTGTGTCTCTAATATGGGAAGCGTATTGCAACAAGTGTTGCGCGTCTGCCGGCAATATATTCTCGGCAACGCCAGAGCACAGATTCTCAAATATTATCCGCAGAATTATTATGTTGACGATATTTTATAGCCATATTGTGCCCGCACAAAGCACTCGCCGGAGAAATTTACTCTTGAATTATTATACGACTGACTATTACGACTTTTGCTATGTTTGCTGTGGCGCGATTTGCTTGTCGATTTTATAAGCGATATATACGTATATTTATTATATAATGATATTTATACAAAATTGACGGATAGCAATCGATTTTCTTCAATTATAAATTATAATAATAGTAAATTGTATGGAAATGTGTTCAATTTATAACAATTAAAATCCTTAAATTTACGCCGAAATTAATCTTCTTATTCATATGTGCTATAAATTAATAAAAAAAAAATGATCGTATTAATATCATATACTTTTGAGAAATAAATAATTTATCCAAAGGTTGGGCATAGAGCTAGCGACTAGATTCCGTAAAAGATTAAATCAGCAGTTCGGGCCTAGAAATAAAGATCTTAATCTGCATAGGGCTGTCACAATACAGTTTTAATATTAATATTGCATATTAACACTTTACATATCATAACTATTTAATAATAAAAAATAGATGATGACTAATTTCAAATGAAAATTCAATAGTATATTTGTCATTGAAATTTATAAATTTATTTTTATACAAGATTACCTAGGTAATGTGTCAACAACTATAGATTAATAATAATATTGAAAAATGTATAAATAAATAGATATAAAATGAATTTTTTATATTAGTATAAATTAATTGATATTTTTGATGTATATTTGAACAAACAAACAAAATTTTAAATTATCTGCCATAAAACTTCAGCAATAACATATCTATAAAAACACGCATAATAGAAATTTAATCATCGACAATTACACCATAATTCAAACATCACGATGGATCATAAATAAATAAAAAGAAGTAAAACGCACAACGGCCAACTAATGACACAATGGCAATCATTGAAATAACAACAACAACAAACGCAACAGAATGAAAATCGGAAAGGGTAAAATCGTCAATGAAACGATCGTTTGTTAGTTATACACCGAGACATTGTAAATCGGGGTCGACTTGAAAATGGGTTCCATGGGTTCCATGTTCGCAGTTTTTGAAAACAAATGAAAGGAAACCGACCGTCACGCAACGGCGATCCGTTGACCGACAGACAAACTGACACACCCACCGTGCGAAACAAAAATTTAAAACCATTCATCGAACCGCTGACGTTTCGCTTTTCAAAAAAAAAAAAAAAAAAAAGTATATCCTTCAAAATCGCCTCCAGCAACATCTGTTTCCGCCTCTGAGATGCGAACTTTTTTTTTAACCTGTGACATGTATTTTATCTGCTCATTGAAATTGTGGAAAAAAAAACACTTTTATCACGTATATTGAAATCGTTATTGAAAAAATATTGAACAAATATGAAATACAATATATAGTTGATTTTAAAAAAAATAGATAGATATAAATTAAAAATTAGTTGGTGACAACCCTAATCTGCTCAAGGTTTTCTAATAAGATGCGATTATTTTTATGGGGTTAATTTGTCATTATTTGCTCAACTTTAGTTTATTTGAATAATTTCAAATTTATTATTATGTAATATAAAATAAAATTTCTTATTCAAGTATATAAATATACCGCAAATGATAATTTGTATGGAATTATAAGGTATATAAATTAAAAAATAATTATTATTTTTTAAGTGCGTCAATATTCCCTTTTACACGAATTAAATTTTCAAGTGTCTTAACGCGTCAATATTTACACAAATTTTATTTTCAAATATCTTTTGAAATTACACGAATTCTCTTTATAAGCGACAATATTTCGTTTTATACGAATTTATTTTGTAAGCATCTTTTTAATTCCGTTTATACGAATTATTTGAATATACCGATTCGATCCGCAAATGAAGAAATTTTTAATACGTATCAATAATGAGAAATCTAATATGATTATTGTATGGATAATAATCAATAATGAGCTATATTCAAATATATAAAATTATAAAAAATAAATAAAAATAATGTTAGAATGAAAAATAAATGAACAGGCACCATTTGAATTATCGCGTCGAAATCCGAATTCGTTTCAGTCTTAAACCTGAATTAATCCCATTAAACAGTTCAAGTCCTAACGACCGGGCATTTCACTATCCCATTGTACGAAAATAAATATGCCACATTAAATAGATTGAAGCGGATACAATCGGGGTTCAAAAGCCGAATATGAATCTTCGGAGCGAATCTATTTATCTTTTGCGAACAATAGACGAACCGAAGAAATCGAGTCCGGGGACAACGGGGGAACGATTTCGAACCCCTTTAAAATTTGAAGGGATGAAGTTAATATTATAATATATACAATATACGAAAACCACCCCCGAGGACAAAATCGCAACGGGTGGAAAACGCGTGTCGAACGAATAATCGCGCACCCTTAGAGTATAATAAAGATGCGAGATTTTCAGAGAAATTCGCGTTTTTCATATATATATATATATATATATATATATATATATATATATATATATATATATATATATATATATATTGTGTGTGTGTGTGTGTGTATCTAGAATATATTAGAATAAATTTATAATTCTAATATCGACGTTTTCTTCTAGAAATACGTTTTTTATATCTATGAATTGCTGAATGAAAGCTTTTCATTGCACATTAATATAAAAATACCATTGAAGATTTTTATATAAATCTAAGAATAATTGTCATAATATATAGAATATTTTTTATGTATTTTCATTAAATCAATGATATCAAACTTAGAAATACATAATTTACTAATATTTTTAAATATGAATTATAAATTGAAAATTTTTATACTGCAAAAATCATGTTTCCATAAAATTTAATTATTAACTTTACAATTTACATTCCAATATTTATTTATATTGAAAAATTTTACATATTACTATATTTTTTTTCCATAAAAAAAATTATATAATTAACACAAAAATATTTTATGTCAAAAATTAAATTATTCAACTTTATCATAGAATATATATTTAATTTTTGAAATTAAAAATTTAACAACGATTTGAGAAGCATTGAAAAAATTCAATCGCTTTGTCAATCGATTAATCAACATTCCAACGAATATTAACTTCGTTCCAGTTATCAGACGGGTACATCA
This sequence comes from Leptonema lineaticorne, assembly GCA_024500535.1. Classification (NCBI taxonomy): domain Eukaryota; kingdom Metazoa; phylum Arthropoda; class Insecta; order Trichoptera; family Hydropsychidae; genus Leptonema; species Leptonema lineaticorne. The sequence continues at coordinate 10,326,122 of JANIJI010000017.1, forward strand.
ATTGAACATTTTTATTGACAATTATACTGAAAAAAAATAAAGTTAATTCTCAGTATACCGATTCAATAACAACATAAAATGCATTCTGGTTTATTTTAAATTTTACACAAACATAAATATGATATATATCATGCATATTATATTTCAGCGCAATATGCAGTATATTAAAAGCTCTAATTGCCTAGAAAATCAAAGGCGATGCATTTCAAAGGAATAAAAGGATCCAATAGGAACAAAAGTGAAACTATAAAGGATACTTGTTGCATGTAATATTCGAATGCTAAGCAAAGCGAAACAATAAATTTAAACAGACATAATTATGTTGCGGTAGAAATGCGAGCTCTTAGCGTATATAAATTGAGAAATTACGATTTACATTCGGTCGTGTAAAATGAAATTGATTAAATATATCGATTTATAATGAAATACTGAAAATGATGCGCTTAAGCCGTTTCAGAGCTCGCCTAATCTCTTTAAGATTCCGAGGAAAAAGTCTATATTTATAATATAATAATGAACGTCTTATGAATACGTTATAACATACGTATTATTATTCTTAATATGTAATGTATTATTATTCTTAATCATAATACCAAACGACGTATAAAAATAAATGATTACAAAACAAAATATTATCTTTCATATGGAATATTGTGCTGTTGTTGATTTATTTTTTGATTGCTTATTAATATTTCTGATAATTTATTACGCGCTATTCGTGTCGCTGTGCCTCATATTATATAAATGATGTACGTAATGGCCATGTGGCTGACATGTCTGACCGATCTATATAATATATTATATATATATAGAAGGTAAATTTCTTTTTTACTATGAAAAGCGATAACATTTCGAACTTTTTGCTATGAACATGAATCGAAAATTTTTCCATTGATTTAATTTTATAAAATATTTTGATTCAAATTTACTTGATTTTCATCCAATATTATTATATAAGCATTATGAAATTTATATATATATATATATATATATATATATATATATATATATATATATATATATATATATATATATATATATATATATATATATATATATATTAAATACAAAGTTAGCTTTTAGATCAAAACACTTCTTTCAAATTTTGATATATCAATTTATTTTCTATAAAATTCGTTCATTAATTTATACATTATATTTTTTTTAATAAATAGTTAATGAAATTTAAAAAGAATATAACATATTTAAAACTTAATTTCTTAGTTAATAAAATATTATGAAATGATTTTAAAGAATAAAATTTAAATTTAAAAATATACAACACATTGTCGTACAAATTTTCCGGAAATTTATTTTCATTAATTACACATACATTATCGTAGTTTTTTCTTCCATTATAAATATTAAAGAACCTAAAATATTATTTTAAATATAGCCGTTTAAACAATAGACCATTGTGTTTTATATAACTCCATTATTTAAAATTGTATAATAGTATAAATTCCGAAAAATACTTTAAAAAAGACAGAGGGTATAATATGGTCAGTTGAAATAAATTTGTCGCCCTTATTGTACCAATTCAAAAATGCTTAAATATTTTACGACCCAGAATAATATATATATATATATATATATATATATATATATATATATTATATATATATATATATATGTATAATAAAAATTGCGACATTTTTCAAAAATATAAAAAAAATGTAGAACGAGAAAAAGATAAAAAGGGAAAAGCGCGAGGAAAACGCGCGAAAATTCTCACGCGTCATAAAATTAATTTAGGTGAAAATTTCAAAGGCAACAACACCGCGACCATGATATACAGCTTCGTATATAAACGAAAAACAGAGATGAGATGGGGGGGGGGCAAAAAAGGGGGAGGGGGCATTTTAGATTTTATTTATCAAATGGGACCTTTTTTCGAACAATGGCCGTTGAACGCGCTACAACAGAAGGAAAAAGGGGGTTGGAAAGAGCAAATCCCATAAACGGGCCAAAAAACCCGCCTACTACAGACCCGTCCAGGTCACACATTAATAATGTACAAAGAAAATCCTTTTCCATTAGCCGGGGAAAAAAAAACGAAAAAGAGTCGGGCCAACCTCGGAGAAACAGTGGTTCTTAACCTTTTTCTTGTTTTTTTATTTCACGATATAAACTGCTTTAACAGCTTGATATAACTCACGAAACGACCAACGTTAATATTGCATATTGTTAGATAAATATATGAAAGCAATATTCCATAAATAGTAATTAAAATATAAAATATAAAATTTTATCAATTTATTTATTTATATTTGAACAATCTTAATTTTAAATTTATATTGAATTTAATTACAAAAATTATATAAAATGTAAAATATTTTATATCTATGATATTTTATGAGTTTCAAATAACGTATCACTTATATATAAATCATCTGTTATATGTTCAATAGAAGATTTATCATATTATTTCAAAATAAATAATGCTTTTTATTAATAATCAATGAAAAAAATATATAAATATTATAGAAAACATTACAAATTCATTATTTATAATATCATATAAATATATATATAATATAAAAAAATAGTTTAAAATAAAATATCACTATTATGAGATACAATTGAACTAATTCAGAATAATCTTAACAGATTTGTAAAACCTAAAGCTGGCAATTTCTGAGATTAAGAGCGAACAAAATGAACCGACGGTGAAGGCAAAGTAGAATAATTGCACCTTACCATTACTACTCGGAACTTTTGGATGTTTTTCTTTATATTAAGGCTAACTATCGGAAAAGGCTCTCTGCCATATTGCAAAGTTTTCCGATGCGAGATAAAACTGCTTATTTCATACACTTATATATATGTACATATATATAAAGATGACGTAAAATTCGCGCGATTGGATGGAATATATAAAAACGGATATGTCTTTGAATCGAGATGGATTTCGTGCATGAATTCCGATAAATGACTCGATTTCATATATTCATCATACATATGATATTTTAGAAGCGATGCAATGATAAAAAATATCGCATATAAAAATAAATTAAATTTGTTTAAATCGGTGGTATGATGGAGAGTTTTCGCAAAAAAAAAAAAGCTACTTTTGGTGATTGAATTTCTTATATGATTATATGAAACGTTGAATAAAATACTATATTTATAAACTGTTATAATATATAAATTTTGAAAACGTTAATGTAGTTTTGACAACAACATTTTCGCGTATGATTATGACCTAATAAAACGCACACTTTTATCGGTGCGTTCGCATTATATGGTAATGCAGTGGCTTTTGTCGTTAATTACGAAACCGCCTCATTAAAAACGGTAATTAAATAGCGCTAGAGCTTTATACTTAAAACATTGTCAAAGTAGACGTGGCAAATGTTAAATTACAAACGTCAAACACTACGAAAATCTACGATGCAAAACTATAGATTAAAAGCCGCGAACCGCGCAAAGAATGTACGTGCAAATAACGGAAAATTCGCGATTGTTTTTCATTTTATCGTTGATTATTCAATGGTCCGACGGGTGCTTAATAAAGTTCTGGAAGTGATTGTAAAATTGTTCGAGACATACCTTAAAGTCTACAACTGGAATCGTCTGCGAAAACTATTTGAGAAACTTCTGGTTTTGAATTCAACTACAACTTACTGCTTTCACGGACAACTTTAATATCATAAATAACCAAAAATAGCAAATAAAAGAGCAAACACTTCAGTGATTCAATGTTCTTTAATCAAATATTTTTATTATATATTAAAAAATATATTTCATCCAATAATGATTAAATTTATATATTCGTATAGAACAATTTTGATTGTAACTAATTCTGATACAATCTCATTATTCACCACGAGACAAATCATCCTGCGAACGGTTTACGATTCCAGACATAAATGAATATATAATTAATATTTAACCGTGTATATTATTCGAATGTATGTACTGTTTATAGACGAGAGTTGTATTTATATCTTGAGAAACAGTCGCAAAACTATCCGTTAAACCCTCCTTGCATTCGTAAACATTATGCATTTTCCTAAAGGGGTGTAGTTTGGTCGCATAATACACCTTTCATTATACATGTCTACATGCAGACAGATAAATAGACAGACAGGTAGACAGATAGGTTGTATACTAACTTCAAATATACTATAAATATAATAAATTATAGTTATATACTTTCGTCGTTGAATATATCATGAATACAATACAAGTTTAATTTTAAAAAAATACATATATTTATATACAATATATTAATGAATCAGATAAATCAATATTATATAAATTTAAAATATTTAAACAAAAATACTGTTTAAAGACAGTTTATATACAAGTTTATTATCGTCGAATAGGATTACAGAAAATACGACTGCATTCAATGTAATATTACGACTTGATTACATGTTTAGACGATCGTATTCTGTAATTTGTGCATATGAAAGTCGTAAATAATTTCTCAGTATAAACGTCTGCAATATTTTACATACACATATATATACATACGTGATAATAAAATGATAATTGTGAATTTTATAACATCCATCGACGATATTATATTACGCATAATTATCGAGTGTATACTCGATACGTTTGATGCAATAAAGATTTTATACTGTGAACATTTTATCTGATATTCACGTATGAATAAATCGGCATGTTAATAATAATATTCAGATCGTTCATTTCTAACTATAATTTTACAAATTATTCATAGCGTTTGCTGAGTGATATTTAGAAGAAAAAAAAATCCTCTTCAGCTAAAATAACAAAGAACTGTTATACAAAACGTTCGCTTACAACCACCATGTAATGGCTTCACTTTCAACAATTTTAAATGCCTGTCAACGACGATTGATATATTCGACTCGAGAGCAGAATATAATAGTGCCATTGAACCAACCGTGTAACCTCAACCGTAATATATGGGACGAGTCTGCTTTTGATGGACCTCAGAACATGTCTGCTATTGCCATTGCGATCATTCAAAACGCACTAATATTTACTCAAATTTCACACTATTATTATATATATATATATATATATATATATATATATATATATATATATATATATATATATATATATATATATGGTATATATTTAAAAAAATAATGATTACAAATTGTGTTCTTTTAACTAGCTGACTGTTGTTAACAAAATTTCTAAATGTTAAAATGGCAATGGTTAAAATGTGACGGAGACGGCATTTACGAGCTTTTGCGGAAAAACTGTTATGGCTTTCACGCTAAATGCCGTTATAGCCGTCGTTTAAAATTTAACAGTGACCGTCTGTTGCGAATTAAATTAACAATATTGCCCTGAAAGAAAGATGGCGTCTTCAAATTTAATGCGATGTAAGCCATTACCTGCACAAAAACCAGGGAAAATGACGTCGATTATAAAACTGTTGATTTTGCTAAATGTCGATGCTCATTGTAAAAACGAACTATAATGATTATATAATAGCAATAATATTATCTTATTACGACCAAAAAAAAAATCACAGATTCTCAAAGTTTTTACTTTCAAATAAAAATATATTTAACTACTCTTCAAAATGCCAAACATCAATTTTATTTATTGATGAAAATTTAAGACAAATTTAAAGTGATACTAATATATATTTTATATGAAAATCGAGAGAGAAAAATATAATCTTTGAAAATCGACGCTTAAATATCTAATAGAAAAACAGTTATTATTTCGAATGTAATTATTCGTCGTTCAGAGGCGCAAACTAAGAATAATCCTGATTTGATATCGGAAAGAATGAGAAAAATAATAAAGAAACGACCGGATAGGGAGAGAATTTTCCCATACCGTCGCACTTTTTCCGACGCGCATAGAACTGAACGAGATGATGATAAAGCCAAAAGAGGGATTCTTGGCTCGGAAATAGCGCAGAATAAGCTCGAATAAGATAAAGCCTTAAATTTGCATAGAGCTTGGTTATATTTGCATTAAACACCGGTCGAATTGAAAATAATTCACGTTTCGATCGCGCTAGATATCTGAGCTTTGAGCGATTATTATTTATATTATATATATATATATATATATATATATATATATATATATATATATATATATATATATTTATATATATATATATATATATATATATATATATATATATATATATATATATATATTTATATATATATTTATATATATATATATATATATATATATATATATATATATATATATCAACATCATCATCATCATCCCCCTCCATCGAAATTAATTACATTTCTCGGACGCTTCGGAAAAACACCCATTTTCAACCCCCTGTTCTGTGTAATCCTTTTGATTGCCTCTTGACGAAATTACCCCTTTGCCGCTCTCGTTTTCCGCTCGTATCTGATTTTAAATGGCTTTTGCGGAGTATCAATTGTTATTTATGAAACGCAAAATACATATTCAACAAAGTTGTTTTAAATTGAATCGTTATTTTAATGAGTTCTAAATATTGCTTCAAATTAAAACGACAATCAAAATTGTATATAATATTATATATATATAAAAAAAACTATAAAAGTATAATTAATTTATTATGTTTAATAAAATTGACAGATGTTTTTTTTTTATTGTGATAAAAAAAATTAAACATATTTAGACGCTTTTATGACATAAGATGTTTTCTAAAATAAAATCATAAAACATAAAAAAACAAGCCTATTTATACAAAAACAGTGAAGTTTTCAAAAAAAAAAAAAACAAACATCAACTAATAAATACATAAAAGACGATCAGATTGAAAAAGTAACGTTCTACAAATTTTTGAAACATACATCAGAGTAACCCATGACCCCAAGAAGAAGATTCATTATAGGATAAAGTTTTAAGTTTTTATCATTAAAGAGTACAAATATGATACTAAAAATACGTATACTTAGATATTATATCTATTCCGTTCTTCTATATGGTGCTGAAACTTTTAAAATAATAAAAATTCAATACCTCAGCCACATCTTAAGCAATGATAAATTCAGACTTCTTCAGATAATTTTGGAAGGAAAAAATCAATAGGAAGAAGTTAAAATTCAATTGGTTCAATTTTTCATCAATAAAACACTTTCGAATAGCTGTATCGAAAGTTGATTGCCAATCTTCTTAAGTAGATGACGTGAAGAAAAAAAATTATAAATATATCTAAAATTATTCACTAACCATTTTGATTGAAAAAAGTATTAAAATTAATTAAAAAATATATCCTATTTAATATATAATAATTCTACACAAGTATTACGTCAAATAAAAATGTATTTATAAAAAATAATTGCTCTGTTTATATACACTATGTATATAATTATTTATAAAAGATGAACTCGATAGAACGCACCTTGATGCTTTTTTAACAATTATTATGAGCGTAAAAAAAAACAACGCTTCTGATGTTAGATTTGTAAGATTTTTTCATCGATAAGCGCGAAGAAAGAAAGAAAGATTGAAAAGTGAATATGAATAATAAATGTTTATATAAATTATACAGAAAAAGAAAAACGTTAAATATATATATATATATATATTTATATATAAGATTTACACCTAGCTTTCGATGCAAATGTTAGCTGTGCATCGCAAAAATTTAAATGGCGTTCGGCTTATCTGAAGATGGCGGCAATAATAACACGTGTCGAAGCTTTCGACTGTGACCAACCATTGTTGAAAAAAAAAGAGAAAAATCACAAGACTGGCTCTAAAAATACTACATATACAGGATGATTATATCCTGTATATACAGGATGATATACAGGATGATACAGAAAAGGATGATGATGTCATACCTTTTCTGTGTAATATTATAAATTGTAAAATAACACACTTTTAAATAGAAACTTTTTTTTTATTCAATCTTGACAATCTTGCCAGAAAGATTACTAAAGTTAAAATTTGTAATCCTTATAAACACAAAATGATAAAATGATTGTATAATAATTTTAAATTTGGAGTAAAAATTTCACCAATAACGCTGCGTAATGTTAATAATTTTACAATTTTTTTTCATAATATATAATATAATAAAATCATTATTTTCTATATGAAAATATTCATTATAAATTGCAAATAATATTAAAATACCTATGAAAAAATATATATTAAACTGAATTTTTATATAAATATTCACAATATGACATAATATTGAATTCTATACGAGATGAAATTTTTATTTTTTAAGACTTGTCATTTTTTATAAATCCTATATATATATATATATATATATATATATATATATATATATATATATATATATATATTCGATGTACAGAAGACAATAAAAGGAATAGAAGTTAACCAGTGTACAAATCATAGTCAGTCAGAAGCGTGACGACATGACATAGTTAACCGTGCGTGCGCACTTTATATAAAATACGTAAGTACAGAAGTTCTACTGTTATTATTACACGCAGTAGTTGCGAGTTAATCGTTCGTATTGAGTTGTAAATTTGTATTATATATTTAAAAAAAAAACATTTTTTTTTTATATTTTTATACCCATTAAAAATTGCATTTATAATATATTTTTTTATCTTATTAAAATTATAAAGGATTGTTATAGTAACATCATATTTAAAGGATTGTCCTTTTATAATTCAAATTAATTTATTCGTATATAAAAAAATATTCATTCTATTATACAATAATAATATATAAAAATGAAACGATTTTCCATAATAAAAATATTCAAAATCATAATATATAAAACGTTCAAAATAAACATACTTAACGATCGATTTATAACAAATCCAATTTCCCGTCATACATTCAACAATAAATAAATAAATACAAAATATAATTTGCAATATTCACGTGAAAAATCGTAAAATCACGTCGTTCGATCAATCAAAATTGTGTTGAGCTTTTGTTGAACGTCGAATTTAAACTACGCTTTTTTCATCACGTATTTATTAATCGTCCATTTTTCACCTGACCTCCGACTATTAATAGGGACAGAAAATAATAATAATAATAATAATAATAATTTAAGAAAAAGAATAAAAACGATAAATTTTCTAGTAGAATTTTATCAAATTCATAATAAACAACGTTGCCAAATAGGCAAACACGAAACTTCTGTCTGGTCGACTTTGAACCGATGCTAGATAATAACGGTTAATTTTTTTTTTCAGTTTTCTTCTTATCATTTTACACGTATCTTTGAGAAAAATATATTGCTTTCAAACCGTTCAAAAAGTTCACAAACTATATTAATTTCAGATTAAATTATTCGATAAATTTATTTTAGAATATTATTTTTATAAATAATTATATACAATTTAGATTTTTCAGATAAATCTACTCAAATTCGTATTAATATTAAAAAAATTTTTTTTTTAATATTTTCAGGAAAATAAATAATATAATAGTTAATTTAATCCTCTTAAATTATAACGATGAATGTTGAAAAAAAAATATTTATAAACAAAATTTACTTATTATTGAGATACGGATAATCTAATTAAATTAAAAAATAAATTTATAAACGAATGATACTTTTTCAATTATCATATATTTTTAAAACGAAAAATAATCATAATTTTTATATTTGAAATCTGAAAAATTTTATGAAATAACATAAAATTTATGAATCGAACTATAAAAATTTATATATTTATATAGCAAAATAAATAAAATTGTCATTTTTCTAAAAATCTGAAAGACTCGCAATTTTATATCTTCGAAAGTGTAACTATTTTCAAACTATGATGCGAATATATTACAAATTTTACAACAAAATAAAGAAAATTTCATATAATTAAAAAAAATAAAATCGTCTCGAATGAAAATCCAATTTTTTTTATACATATTATATATAGATAAAAAAAACTTTATTATTGAATTGATAAACCGAATGTGCGATACATACAAAGCGTTTTCTTTTTCGTCGTCGACAAATCTGGAAACTTTTCTATCGCACGCCAGCCGACAATATAAAACTAACCGAATTCCGTTAAAGGGGGGCGGCTTGTTAAAAAAAAAAAAAAAAAAACTTTCAACTAGAACACTTTCGCTCATAGAAAGTGAACTGATATAAAGTCGACATTAAGGCAAAGGGATGTTCTAGTTGTGTAATTAACGACTCGCGAACACGCCACAGTTTTAAAAACGCGATAACGAGCGATAAAAGCGCACACAATTCCCGTACTTTTCTATTATTTTAGTTTTCTTTTTGTTTTTGTCGCTATTGTATTATTATTATAGTCGATTTTAAAAAAAAAAACTTTCATCGTAAAATTGTAGCTGGATAATTGATGATTAAATTAATTACGTGTGCGTTATATGAAAATGAATGATCGTTAAACTATTTAAAATATCGAAATTTAAATTGCTATCTTTATACATATATCAGAACGATAAATTTATTGTATTTATATATAATAATATTGAAATCAAATGACATTGTACAATTTTAATTCGTATGATCCGTATTAAAAATTAGATAATAAATATGAAATTGAAAAATATTTGATCCAAATCGAGTTGAATCATTAATCAACATTAAGCAACTCAACGCGTATACATTAATTGAATACAATAATAACAAGCATCGACATTGACACGGGAACATCGTTTACAACATCTGTCCAAAAATCAAAAGTGACATCTCAAAACAAACACATTACGTTATAAAAATAACCGCGATCATCATATTTATAAACATTGAATAAATTTTATACGGCTTCAAGTATTGTTGTTATTTATAATTTTTACTAGTACGTTATATATTGCGTTATTTTATTATTGTTATCGGATATGAGTCGTTAGACCGACACGGTAAATTGCCATCGAATGCAAACATTGTTAGTCGAGTATTTTCTGAACGAGTATGTCTTTTCACTACTCACTGAACAAAAGCGAAGACAAACATCAAAATTACACGTTTGCAACGGGTATAAATTCAAAATCACCGTTGCAAAGCGTTTTTAACATCCAATTTGAACATTTTTTTCTGAGCTTACGAAAAATAATGTTAAAAATAAATTTCTACCCTGAAAAAATTTAAATAATGATATATATATATATATATATATATATATATATATATATATATATATATCCACAATTAAAGTTTTTACAACTTTTCAGTTTTGCACGGGGTTTTATTTTAATTTGTTTAACGTTCAAAGTTAATATTCGAACTTATTTTATATAGAGCCGAACGTTTATTTAGTGACGCTCTACGATTAAATACTAGTTAAAAATTGTGAGAGGTTTATTTTATGATTCATAATCTTTATTGCCTCATTCTACGGTCAATTAATTTAAACGTTTTGCTACCTTGAAATATTAATATTTTATATCAAAAATTCATTTATAGATATTTTTAAATATTAAAATCAAAATCGAAATAAATGTATATCAATTTCTTACATTGAATATGAGCTTAATTTTCAGATATTGTATTATTTTAAATATAGGATAATATTGCTAATAATATATCAATAATGCGTCAAATCTATAATTTTTTTTTACAAAAATTAAGTCTCGTGATATTAATTGTTACTAAGTCAAATCATCAACTCTGTATCCAACTATCAAAATAATTGGTATTTGAATAATTAAATAACTTTAAAATATCAAAAGTAAATTATTATTAGTAAAATAATATTTATTTATGAAAATCATTTTCCCACACGCATAATTAATTAAATAATGTCAACAGAATAAATCTCAAATACCGTCGCAAACACGACGTAATTGCGGCAATCAGTGTAATTGAACTAATTTCCAAATTAAAATAACGATGCAATAGTGATGAATTAAACAATAATCAAACGTTCACATTCCGGTAATTTCGTGCAATATCAAAAAGTGGGTTAATTGATCCGTCGTAACGGTCCGAAACTAAAATAAAATAAATGTCGTAATTCGATGTAAAAGCGTACCCTCCTCCCCCCCCCGGCTTACTAGTGAAGCGAGTCGTCAATTGTTCGGTCTGATGCTGATTAATTTCACTGTCGCAAAGTTGTCGAAGACGACATCTTCAAAATGAAAATGAATACTAGACAGACAAAAGAAAAATAGAAGAAAATTCAACGAAATAATAATGGGGGAAAGGGGGGAGAGGTGCGTGAAGAAATGGCGGGGAGGAGGGGGGGTAAGGTCGAAGGAAGAAGAAATACGACCGAGTTTTAAATATCTTTGATAGAGTGTAATTAGAGGGAAATTAAGCGAAACAGTTAAACGGACTTGAGCTTATTACGCAGTAACTACACGGTGTAATTAAACCATTAAAATGGCTAAAGACGCCCTCCCTTCTATCTTATATATATATATATATATATATATATATATATATATATATATATATATATATATATCTGCCGCCGTTTATCTGTTTATTCCTATCTTATATATTAAAATATATTATAATAATTGTTACGTTAAATTCTATATTAATTATACTAGAGTTTTGCATTGTTTTTTTTTTGAGTTTATATCTCGTAAGGATTAAATTGTGTTTTACAAAACAGCTAATGATTGTTATTTTATATATGCAATTTATATATTCGACATAAAAATAAATTAATCGTTGTCTTTAAAATATCAAAATAACGTTTAATTTATATGTATATAAAAATTTTTCTATTTAACTATAGATTTTAATATGTTTGTAAGATATTATATTATATATAACTATGTTACATAAATGGAATTCGGAATAGAATTTAAACCCAAAACTCGCTTCATAATAATTAAACGTAATAATGACCACAAATGGAAACTATTAATCTTGTAATTTTCAACAAAGTATAAAATATATTTAAACAAATAAATACTCGTATTATTCAACGTCAATGACAAGAATTTTTTTTTCATTATAATTAAAACAAAATGTTTAAAATATATATTTTTTTATTTTACTTACTGAACAAAGTTGCTCGAGAGGGATTCTTTTTTCAACGGTGGTTAATTATGCTCACGTTTTTCTCTATATTTATGTACATTTTTTTTATTTTTTTTGAAAATATCGGGAAACTCGGTTGTCTGTTTTAAACTCTCACCTGAAACGAACAAAACAAAATCATTTACATAAATTGCGTTAAACAAGAAAACAACGGCGTTTTTTGAAAAAAAAATTTTTTTTTCAATATATATATATATATATATATCGGGGGGGGGGGCATTTCAATGGCTTCGAATTGTTATGGCGATAAATATTCATGCGCATGCCTTCTTAACGATCGTTTTGTCGCGTTATTTTTCGTAGCATATTTACAAATTAACATAGTTCAAAACGTACAGATCTTCTATTTTTAACTTTGAATATAATTAAGTTGTTGCTAAGATGACAAATGATCGATTAGGACAGTTATTTACATTTTTTTTTTCTTTTAAAAAAAACATATTTTTATATACAATTTTATAGTATGAAAAATATTAAAATTATTATAATACTAAATAAATTTTAATTTATAAATTGACTAAATATATATGGTAACATGACAAAGACAGACGTTTTGCTTTTAAATAATTTATTGAAAAACTTACACAGTATATAAATGTAAATTTAATGCAAATTTGTATACGTCTTGAAAGAAATAACGCGTAAACGCATTCGTAAATATTACATATACATTGTATGTTGAACATGCAATGAACAAGTTTATATATTTTCCAAGAACAAACGATATATATATATATATATATATATATATATATATATATATATATATATAAACATTTTATTATATAGATATTGTCTTTCAACATCCATAAAGTAGTATTTTTAGTATCATATATGTTGTATTATGATCAAAGACTTGCATTAACAAATATAATATAAATACCACAGTATATGTGTAATTAAATTAGCCTACCTGTATATATAAGCTCGGCAAACCATGAATATTTGAATACATGGTATCATTTAATTATATATTTAAATAAATTTTATTAATGAATATAAAAATTATATACAAAAAAAAAATTACAGCTGAATAAAATCTAAACAGTACTCAAAAATCTGAAGAGGGTTAACAAAATGAAACGTGATTTTAATTACAATTTCAATGATGACGATGTGTTAAAATAATAGCAAAATAACGATTTATATTAACAACGAAATAAATATTTCCTATATATAATACACAATAGTCGAGTGAAATCCGTACGAAAACGAAACATAAGATAAATACAAATGTTGCCATTGAAAAACTCATTAAAATATTTGAAAAACTTATTCACGTATTTATTTTACACACTTGTGCACGTTTTCATTGTGCAAGTTCGCGCACGTTCACGTACAAAATGCGGCCTTTATATATATATATATATATATATATATATATATATATATATATATATATATATATATATATATTTACGTAATAAAACAGCAAACTTGTGAGTTATTACTGGGATTGGGTTCAACTTATTCGAATATAAACCACATGTGCAACGCTCGAGTTTATCCACACAAATCCACAAATTTCAAGTTCTATTTCGGTTACCGTGATTAATTTTAATAATTTACGAAATTGTTAATTAAGTTAGCAAATTACGAATGTACCGCCGGATAAATAATGAGATGTTATTTGGAATAATAATATTGTTTTAAAAAATATATATATATATATACCATATATTATCATAATATGTATATGAAATACAAATTATGTGTCATATTTAATATTTACTGTAAAAATATTTATTTAATATAATTACATATTTTTTATAAATTTAAAACTTTTATTGTCTTATCAAATTCGATTGTTTTATATCTAAATAAAAAAAACATGTGGAAATTTAATAAAATCTAAGAAATAATACGGAAAGCCATTTTTTACAATATAACAATACAATTACAATGACAATTTTGATAATATTTCTCACTAAAATATTTTAAATATCATTCATAAAAAAAATACTAATAAAATTGTAGGTTTAAAAAAATTCAATATATTTAAATAATATTATGATATTAGATAAGAATTAACACAAGGTTTAAATGATTTTCTTGCATTCTAATTAAGTTCTGCATATATATAATATAATTTAATTAAATCAAATTTTATGCAATTTGACATGAATATAAAATCAGAATACACTTTCTTTTATGGAATAAATAATTTATAGTTTTACAAATAATTCGTTTCAATGGTCGACGGTTCGACCATTGTATATTTATCAAACACTTACCATACATAATCAATTCGATTTATCATACATCTGTGTATTTTGCACACACACACACACACACACGCGTTCGCAAATAGTGAAATATGTATGCGTTTGAATTTTCTCATAAATCGCAAACAACCAGCGCCTTTCACGCGAATGCATGCAAACGGGTTAAAATAAACCGAAACCAGCCGCAATATATGCGAATGCAGTAAATGCGGCGCGTATAAAAAAAAAAACACACGACTTATATCGTAAAATAAAACTATCATTTTAACTATCAATTTAACCGTATACTATACCATATATAGACAGACAATACGTATCGAAAAGACGACGGGTAATCTTCGCAGAATGTAAAATTAAAACGGACGCTTTATTTAATTGAAAATACGAAAAGCGATTTTAAGACGTCGATTCCGTGTTATTGTCGTTGTTTTTGTTGTGTTGTTGTTGTTGTTGTTGTTGTTGTTGGTAAACCTCATCAATGAAAGCTGTCTTTTCTTATATGTTGAAGTGCTTCGGTTTTCTCCATATCAAGACAAATTGCTCGTGCACATGTCCCATGAGTCTAGTGTGTATTCATGCGAATATATTCAAAACCACAAAATGCAGCTTGGATTAAAGCCTTTTCTACATATATTTACACCAGTGTTTCTCAAGCAAACGTACAAACGTAAAATCAAATAATCTCGCGATACCGAAACATAATATAAACATAAATCTTAAACAAAAATAAACATTCTAGTAACTCTTCATCTATACGGTTATCTAAATGTAAGTAGATAATCATATATAAATATATATAAAGCTAAAATCTACATTGAATCAGATATATTCAAAATAAAATTATACACAATTAATAATCAAGTTAAAACAATCGATAAATAAATCAAACTAAGAAAATATATATTTAATCATACAATACTCAAGATTAATCTGTCATTGCTTTTGCTCAAAAATAATTATTTCAATTTTAAATTCAGTAGCCTATAATAAAAAAATCATTATATAAATCAAAAATATATATATTCGGCAATTTATATCTTTCTTTAAACGTTGTATGGGTCGTTCACTGAAAACTGGCCATAAATAACGACGTTGTTAAACAAAGTGTTACCTAATTAATTTACCGTCTAGAAAACTAAATTTTCGATTCAAAAGATAACGAAACGTAAGAATAATTACATTATCGCTATGCATGCACAAACACACAAACAAAATCAACATTTTATATATACAAACATATATATATATATATATATATATATATATATATATATATATATATATAGTGTCGTTAATAATGAACCATAAACACAATACGACGCTAAACAATACGTATGACATGATGAGAGATATTAGAAACGAAAACTAGAGAAATAAAATAAATGAGTAAAAAAAAAAAAGAAAGAGAGAAATAGTCCAATTTATGGACGTCGAAAATCCGACACAAATCCCGGATCGAGATTGAAATCGCCTCTAGAGGAAATTAAGTTAAGAAACTATCGAAATCTGGGATGGAGGTCAACTCTGGAGTTCAATTGTTTGAAGATTTTGGACTAATCTGAAACTCTCGTTAATGGCGCTCTTGCGGTATAGTTTTCAAATTAAGCACAACTTTCTTAATATATACGTTAAAACTTAGTATTAGCAGTACCTATAAACATCGATACCCTTAATTTTGAAAGTGCGATTCCTATATATAAGCTCTCGAGTGCGTGAAATATAATCGAATCGAATTTATGTTAGTTAAATTCGACATTACAAACACTTTACGTAATTAATTCGGTATAGATTATAAGGCTTGATCGCTTTTCCGACTATTTGTCGATTTAACGCACCTTTTCACTAAATATTTTTATTATAAATATATTACAATATTAATTAGTAAAATCAAAAGTGTCCGTTCTGATAAAATGTTTAATTAATATTATGCTTAGATCACCTTTCAATTGTATTATAGATATGAACATGTATATTTTTTTCTATTTACAATAATAATTTAACGATTAAGTGTTCAATATATATCTTCAAATTCCAGTTTTTTTCATAATGAAAAATATATTTTGGAATTTGACAGACAAATAATATAATTTGTATTTAAATCTGTTTAACAAATATTTTTAACAAAAATTCCAAATATAAATATTTATCATAAAAATTACAAGTACTTCAATATCTGTCAATCAAGAAGCAACAACAACTTTTATATTAACTTAATTTTAATTATATATCATAAAAACATTCATATATTTAATAATTAATAGTGTTAAAGAGCAAATAATTCATTCTTTCTAAACTTGATCATGTTTAATAGTTTAGCTTTTATATATATATATATATATATATATATATATATATATATATATATATATATATATATATATATATATATATATATATTGGATCAAATTTCTAAATCCATATCTAATAAAAATCATGACATTTTAAATCAAATATTACCTAAAAATGCATAACAGAAATAAAATCAAATAATTCTTGAATATTGTAAATAAAAATTCGACAAAAAAAAATACAATCCTCTTTGAATAATAAAACATTTTGCGTTTACGTCAAACAGAATGTCAAAACCCAATATATTATCATACATACCGAAGATTAAATATACGAGTGCTCAAAGTGTCGAACAACGGTAAATTTTAAAGTCAAATTTTTCAACTCTTACTTTGTGACCTCTTTTTTAATATTTCATCCAGACTATATTTTTTCCATTTTTTTTTTTTTTTGTGAAAAAAAAGATCGAAGTCGAATTAAAATCTCGGCGAATCAAAGCCGTTCGAATGTATGAATAAAATATATTGTGTGTCGATTTCGAAATTGAATAAATTTTATTTTTTCAACACACACGTAAAATTTTATAATATTTCACTATAATTATTAATCTTATTTAATTATTTAAATATTTTTTTCATATAAAAGAATTTTAAAACTGATTTTCATATAAATATATAATTTTCATTCCATTCTTTCAAGATTAAATATAAATCCGAATTATTTCCGATTTCTTATTTTACTCAAATAATATGATTTAAAGCTTTATATCAATATTTGCTTTAATAATTCTGAAATTTTCTTAACAAAATAAGCCTTTTACAATCGTTTTAATAATTTATATATATATATATATATATATATATATATATATATATATAACGATCAAATTTTTGCTAAATTAATTTATTAAATAATACAATATTTATTATTAAATATTCCATACAAGAAAAATATTATTTTCTATGTATATATATATATATATATATATATATATATATATAACGATCAAATTTTTGCTAAATTAATTTATTAAATAATACAATATTTATTATTAAATATTCCATACAAGAAAAATATTATTTTCTATGTATATATATATATATATATATATATATATATATATATATATATATATATATATATATATATATATATATATTATCGCACTTTGATTGGTCTTACATGAGATTATTTCCCGGCACTTATTGCCTTTCATGTCGAGTTAACTGAGACGTTATGCAAATCTTTTTTCACGATCTCTTTTCGTAACTCGCATGCAACGTCGTAATACGCAAAAAAAAATAAACAAATAATAAATAATTTTTAATTAAACTCTATCGTTTACGTCGTGTTTGTTCAGCGTGATCGCTTTTACTTTGTAAACCGGCTAAATAAAAAAATATATATATATACAAAATAAAACGAGTATAATAATAATTGAATATACTGCGGCACGATTTTTTCCAGTTCCATGGGGGGTTTGAGGTGCATTTTTATTGATTTTAATCGCCTCCTTACACGTTATTACATTATATTTAAACAATTTAAAAATCGTTATATATATATATATATTATGTAAACCGTGTGTATTTTTTTTTGAATATTTAATGAAACGACTAATTGAGTGGCGCATTTTTGTCGCGATTGCATGCAAGTCGACTTTAAAGATGAAAATCTGTAATTATATTATAAAATTTAATATGCCCCCTTAATTATATTAAAATATATCAACAACACTATAATTTTACATCTAAATATATACATATATAAAATATATATATACATATTCAATCATTTATTTATATCATACTAAAAAAAATAAACAAAATGATCTTTAAAAATTCAACCTGATCTTGATATATATATATATATAAATAATAAAAATATACTTTTAACTAAATTATGATGTGGAAATCTCTTTGAATCTCGACATATTTTCGAACTAAATATATCAAATCAAAAGCATACATAAGATGAAAAGCGTGCAAAGGTGATTTTCGTTTATGTACTACTTAATCAACACTTCACATCAAAGTGCATAAATATATAAAAATATATTAAATTTAATACGTCTTAAATATTTCTAATGGTCTGTGCATGTTATAAAATAGTTTAAAATGACACATTTTTGGATGTCATCGGTTTATTAAAGTGATTAATAAACCGCTTTAAAATAAATAATCGACTATCACTATTCCAAATTTTTGAACTAAATGGTTTAAATATTAATATGACAGTTGTTCTAATGATTTCGTGTTTATTTTATTTTTAATAATTCATTCACATTATTAATGGAATATTTTAATCAAAAATTGTATGCATTTCCCGCCATTAGTCCATATTTAAATGTAAAACAAATATAATATAATATAAATAAAACTATTCTTATACAGCGACGTTGCAAAAGTGGAAATAAATTCTGAAAATTTACACAAATATCCTGTATAAAATATGTGTATAAAAATAAAAAGAATGGAAGTTTTAGAAAAATGTATAATTCAAAAGATAAATTCAAATTTTCCAAACGGAGCGTAATTTTAAATTTGTTTAAAAATATACATATTTGCTATTCGTTCAGGTTTAGTTCCATATTTTAACCGGTTGATATTCTCAAAATGTAATTTTCAAACTATATTTTAAAATCAATAATTTAAAAATATTCTTACATATTTTGATCAGTTTTACAATATTATTAATATGATAAAAAAATATATATAAATTACAATAAAAATTCAAAAATGTCAAAATGAAATCAAATATTGTACGTTAACTAATACTGCCGTGTATTACATAGGTAAATGAAACTTTCAGCAAAAAGTTTGAGAATCGCTTGTTATCTTAACATATTCTGGGTAGTCTTCGAAGCTATTTGTATAAGATTTTGTGCAAGTCTAGCTTGTTTGAATTTAACATTGATGTGACGGTGCATAATGCAGTCTCATTCGCCGTGAAACACCGTGTAAATGCAACGCGTTTTCCTTCGCACTGTTTGCATGCAAAACTTATTACGACCGAAAGAAAACAACGTACGTATAAAACGAAGAAAATAAAATGTATATAAGACAATAATCGCATAGAAAAATAAAAAATATATATATTCAATATAATACAAATACAAAGTGTTCATTGAATTAAATAGTAGGTCGATGGTTGGCGCATTATACGATATAAACAGAGAAAAATTGTTTATATATTATAAATTATAATGATAATCGATGAAAAAAATTATATATATATATACATATATACTGTATACTGTGTATATTAATATATAGAATCAATTTCAATCTCGAAAAATGCTGCGCGTTTCGATTGTATTGTGGAAAATGCGTAATTTTAATACGTATGTTTTCTTTATATTTTCCCTACCGAAGGGGAAAAAATTGTTCTCTCTCATTTCTCCGACATCATGCTATATACGATCGGATTAATTCCAACCCCGTCTAAAACCACCCTTATTTTCCTCAGTGAGGTATTACGATGAAAAAAAAAATATATATATATATATACGAATTTTTTCCTGTTGCCTTTTTTAAGGAATTTCGGTTTTTATCGCGATTAGGTCGAAAAGCAAACTTGGGGGGAGAATGAAATGAATGCAGCCATGCATACATATTTCGAAATCGCCTTTATTCCGCGTTCACCAAATTTCACATAATAAATATTTATAAATAAAAAAAAAACAGTAAAAAAATACGCCGGGTTTATCTGCGCGAGATTTAATTTCGAATAATTTTTTTATGACCGTCATACGTTTAAGAATCGGATATCTAAAAATTTCGTTCAATATGCATATATTTAATTCTATGGATTAAAATCGACGTTTAAATCGCTTGATGACGGTTTAAATCGTAGATTTGAACTTTTTACTAAATATTTAACAAATCATGGCATTTTAGAATTATACACAATTTTTCTTGATTTAACGTCTGTTTGAAACTTAATTTGATTTTCATTAATATTTTTCTTCAAAAATGCGATACACAAGTAAATACTTTATTTCTGACTTATTTTTCAATATAATATCATACAAAATTAATTTCAAATTATTAGATATATAACTAAAAATCGTTATATAATTAATATACTACGATAAATATAAAAAAATAATCTACAAATTTCTGAAATAATTTCAGATAATTTTGAATATTCAAAACTACATAAATAAAAATAATAAAATCTTTCAAAATGTGCAAAAGGTTTAAGTGTATAAACGCACCTGACCATTACTAACCGTTATCGTCGATGACAAGCGTTGACAAGCTTAGCAATTGATATAAATTATAGCACTGCTGTTGATGCCATAATTGCTCTTATAATTTATTACGATTGTCCCCAACTAAAACATGTACCTATATATTTATATATATGTGTGTGTGTGAATGTGACAACGTTAATTTAATAACACACGAGATTCGCTTCAACCGAAATAACGTGTAAACCGTTGTTACGTGAAAAAAAAATAATATTGTACTTTACGGATATAATGAAAACTAGTATTCATTATATCCGTAATATTCCGATGAAAAATTTATATATAAATTATTATCAACGAACGATCGTAATAATGAATTAAGTTTCAATTCGGATTCCTTCCGTCGGTAAATCGATTATGTTAGCGAGGAAAAGAATTACTTCGTGCAAGAGGAAAATTGTATTTTTTTTTCTGGTCGCATATTATATATATATACATGTATATATAAGGAAAAATCGTTTTATTTTTCGCATTTTTCACACTTCCAATACAAATATTTTTCCGCTCGCGCTTCACAATGGAAAAGTTATCCGAGCGCGACACCTGATAGATTCAGGTGCGAATTCGCCACCATTGTTTGCTTATTGGTATTTATGACTTTTTTTCGAATCTTTTTTTTTCATATTTATTTTCGACCCGTATCTACGGTACCCCGCTCGCCCCCCGAATCACCTATTTTCTTCCGTCGACAAAGATGTATTTATATAAATTCGAAAAGGGACGTGAAAAAAAATGACCTAACTATTTTTACGTTCGAATTGCTAAATTTTTAAATTCTGTAGACATTGATATTTTATAAATACATTTATAATATGGATGACACAATTTAATTTAAATATTATGAAAAAAATATATATTAACGCATATTTTTGTGTTAGAAATAAATTCATACTTACGTAATTGTTGCAGCGATACAATTTTATTTATATATAGATCGTTTGAAATTTGTATTAATTTATATAAAAATATATCATTTTCAGTATAAGTAATACATCAATTTTTCATATCATTAAACGAGATATCATTTAAATTCAAAAGCCTTCCGTATGAAAATATATATTAAATTCCTTTAAGCATTATTCGAACGCACGTGCGCAAAGTTCCCGTGACATGCCGCATTTCGCACGCATTTTATAAAATTTTTGAAAATTTCCTAGAATGCAAACATGTCGATTTTTCATTCTGTTATAAAGTTTTAATAAAAATCACATTTGTCACGACGACGATGGAGGACGCCCTTGTTATCGTAGGAGAAATCCGAGTCGAACGGCACCTGGAAAAATATCCCGCTTATTACAATAACAATGGAAAATCCGTACTAAAGTAGCTTTCCACGGGTTTTTCGAAGGCTTCGCTTTTATATCCGTGTTGCCGGCGGAAGCCTTCTCGATTTTCGTTCAGCTTTTTCAAGAACGTGAATGCACGTCTCAGAATCTGCTACAGTCTCTTATTTGAATATATATCGGAAAATGCATCAAAATCGGTTTAAATCAGATAATCCACCCTTTTATATGTGATCATTTAATTCGTATTAAAATAAGTAGATTTGCGTATTTAAAACATTCTAAATTTACTTCTATTAAATTAAATTTACAAATTCAATATTGATTTTATTTTTTATTTATAATTGCATAAAATTTTGCATTTTTATATAATTTAAATAAAGTTATAAACTGTATTGCATAATTATTATTATCTTAGCACTCAAATATTATTCATACATGCATTTTAATACAGTAATAATTATACTTGTTAATAAAATAATATTTAAATGTTTAAATTTTGGTTATATAATATGATATTTTGTCACGAAAAATGTCTAGCGCTAGAAAAATTAATGTCGGCGATAAGCCGACATATTAGTGTTAAGGGTTTACGAAAGGTATCAATATTTCATTTTTTTGTATTAAATCTCGAAATAAATTTCTTTAATTTATCTCTATATAAACGACAATGTCATTGAATAGTATGTCTCAAAATTGAACCATAATTTAATCATAAATTACATGTTTATAACAATTCTAACTTAAATTTAATTTTAACGATTGATACATATAAAATTCTCATATTATTTTTATCAGAATAAAAATCCAAGTAAAAACGTAAACAGTATTATAGAAGAAGACTGCGCCGAGTTTACATGAGATTATCCAACATGTCAACGCCGGATAGACGGGCAAAGAAGGCTGTCGAAAAGGGGTTAAATTGAAAATGTTAACCCTAAAACGATATATAAATATAATTCTGGTTTAAACACACACACACACACACACACACACACACATATATATATATATATATATATATATATATATATATATATATAATATGGCTATCTTTGAAACGGGAAGGAAAATTCGAAGATAAATCATGAACGACGGAAGGAATCGTTTCAAACGTTATCAAGCAACCGAACACATTTCGAATAGGCCAACCCCACTAAAATGTACCGACTTAGTCCTGGCGTCGAATTTAATTGATAATTTAACCCGTTTGACACCGTCTATCTGGTTTTAACCCGTTCGAACGGCCGAACATTCGTTAATCTCTATCCGATCGTTTTCCGTGTTTCAAAACGCTATGAATCGATAGTATTTCGGTTTATAGACATCATCAGTTAATTACGCTTTAAACAATATTCACTTTCATTATTATGTATTTAATATATGATATATAAATATATATATATATCGTCTATATAAAAAAAATTAAAATTTTTATCCATAATATTTTTAATTCATGTATGAACAAAATTTAAATATAAATTCTATTAACAACGCAAATATCTTTTTTTATAATGTGATGGTAACGGTTCTCATAAATATTTAATCAATCTTATATAACATAATTTTTAATTAAAAAAATAATTTAAATATTTGTGGATTCATTGTATTAAAAAAAAATAGTTCATTTTTATTTTAACAATATTTTTTTCGATTCAATATTAGTTACGCGATATTCAAATCATTCATATTTATATTCTGCATGCAAAAAAAAATCGTATAAAACATTTTTTCGCGACATTCCATTTCCAATTTTTTATTCCACGTCCAAAATACATTTCAACATGAAAAAAAAATCATGTCGTCATAGCTTCGTACACAAATCTTATATTCAAATTTAACTCGGAAAAAAATTTAATAGCCAAAGGCAACAAACAGCAAACCTTGTCACTGCTATGTAAGGAATCCGAACAAAAATAAACGCAAAAATATATAAATGAAAAAAAAAACCTCAGGCACACCGAATACTGTACAAAATATAAAATGTATTCGAGTCGGGCACGAAGAAGAATGTTAAAATAATACGGATACAAGTGAAACGGCATACGACATAAAAGCGAAAATTTGAAGAATTTCACCAATTTATATACGAAACAACAAAAACAACAACAACAACAACAACAATAGCAATTTATTCGATCGATTGTTTCGAAATTTCGAAGTAGTGACGCGTTGACTTTGGTAAATTTCCGTGCCCGAAACTAATTATAAAGTTATAGAACGAAATAAAATATGCTATCCGAACAGCCTTATAAGGGGTAGAAGAAAATTGGGTAGGTGAGTTGAGAGGGGTAAGGGTGTGGAGGGGGGATGGAAAATACCCTTCTATGCCACTTTTCGCCCTTTTGGAAAATGTTAGGCGATAAACATTCTTGTACATAAATTAAGTTGTTAACAAAAGAGGCGACGAATGTTTTCGCCGTGTCAGCGAATAAACGACGATGGTAAAATTATAATTATTATATTTACACTTCGAAAGGTCATAATTTTCGTTCGTTTCTCGTACACATAAATATCTATAAATTTAATTACTAATTTATCGATATGTCTACTCATAAAATTGTTCGAGTTTTATATAATTTCGGTGAAAATAAACTAATAAATTTTGAATATAATCGCTTTTCGTTTTCGTACGAATATAAATATAATAAAAAAATCGTATATAAAAAATAATTAATGAATCAATATTTCAATAATTTTTGACAATGTGAATGTGTGTTATATTATATTTATAGTATTAATTAACTTTTCTGTGATCAAAATTAATATTTAACAATTCCAAATCATAATTGTTGGTTTGAGATATTTTTTTGTAATCAAAAGCATAACAACAATAAGCTATTAAAAATATGAATGAAAATATAAAACTGAAATTAAGAATAGAGAAAGTTTTTTAAAGAAAAGAATGAAAACTAAAACTTAAAGAATAGATATTGTTTCAGAATGTTTTTCTACTGAAAACGATTTCAATTTTTTCAAAAAAAAAAACTCCGACTAATTTTAAATATTAAAAATATAATAAAAAAATATATTTTCATTATTTCTAAAAAATATAGTTTATTATCGCATATTACTTTAAATAAGGCAATTAAAAAATATGTATTAACATAATTTAAGTAATATATATATATATATATATATATATATATATATATATATATATATATATATATATATATATATTGTGTATAAATTAATTTCTAAATAATACGTCGGATAATCGTTTTAAAATTTAAATTCAAAAAGAAAATATGCATAATACATTAAAAACAAAGCTAAATGTTATTAAAAAGAGAAACTCAAAGTATACTATAAAAATTAAAATTTTTAACAATAAAAAAATACAACAAAGTAGAACCTAGCGGTTTTGCAAAACATTTAAAGCGCAACAAGCTTTCGTGAGAGATTTTATTAAATTTTATTTATATTTTTTTCCCAAAAAAAAATAAAAATAATAATAATAATAACCGCAAAAGTTGGTATAAAATGAAACAGAAAAGACAGTTGATATTAAAATTTTATTATAAAAATATATATATACATATATATATTTGCAAAAATAAAGCTTACGTTACCCTCGACGAAATGCAAAACCGCATTTCTAACCGTTGATCATTTTAATCCAGTGACAACTTGGTCGGTGGCTTCACGGTTGACTCGATTTTTAATTATTTTTTTTCCTATTTTATTTATTTATTTATATTTCGCAATATACATATGTGCGAAATATATTTTTTTAAAACCACTAAAGCTCAGAGCTTTTCATAAAAATAATGGGTATTTTTCACTTGAACAAACCGAGCTCGAGCCGTAAAGAGAACGAGATTAAGCTCTACCGACACCGCTAACGAGTTACCCCCCCAGCTTTTTATATATTTATAACCCTCTTTTATATATATATATATATATATATATATATATATATATATATATTGCGCTTCCGTCGATTCAAATGTTTTCCGACGCAATGAAGCCATATTCTGCCGTCTCTCCATTTTTATGCATGTTTAATTATGAAAACTGCACCGAGCTTAAAGCTTTCCATCTCCGATGTTCAGCAAGTACTTCGGCACAAGTCGGCACGCTAGTTCTACATTTAAATTAATTTAGTGGCATAATTAAAATTCAATTTACCTTTGAATCTGAATGTAAAGTACGATTATAGAGTTGCGAATGATATTCATACAATTTAAATATTAAATATTATATATTACTCTGGTATATTTTTAGTGACATGTTATTTTTTGCATCTTCAAACTAACAAATTATATAATTTAAAAAATCATAAATAATATTTTAAATTATATTTAATATTTTTAAATGAAAATCAACAATATATCTAATATTTAAAACTAATATACAATTGAATTATATTTCTATTAAAAAATAGACCATGATAATGAATCATTAAACTTTAATGATAATTAATTAACCGTTTGTGATGATAACAAAATGAAGTATTATTATTTTCAAATATTCCATGCAGTTTTACGACGGTAGGAATGAAAGCAAAAAAAAAAAAAAAAAACGAGGAGAATGCAAAAATTGTTAATTAAATTTTATAAAGAATACTTCGCAAAGTTGTGAAAGCGCTTTATAATCAATTTGTAAACTGTCAAAGAAGTTATTTTAAAAGACATCCATTCGAATAGCCTGAAAGTTTCATACTTCCGCAAATATTTCAGTTGCTGAACTTTATCAGTCTTCGCACAACCGACGGTCGTATAAAACTTTATTTATATCATATTAAAAAAAAACATATATTCAAACGCGTATAAAAACGATGTATATATATAATATAAATTCCATTTTGATATAGCATTGAAACCGTTATTAGTATGAAAATTTCAATAGTATTCATTATTATTTAATACTTAAAATTTTCAATTTAAAGTCTATGAAGGAAACGACGGCAACGATGAATATAATATAATATAATATAATATAGTATACCGCCTTTGAATCGTAGCGAGCGTGGTAATTCCAAAGTACGACTTTAACGGGCGAATTGCAATGTGTATTCGGCGTATTTGCGGTGTTTTCAACTCGTAGGAAAATTCATATGTCGTTTCCGGTACGACGCGCGTGCAAGGATTTTCACGTGACGAACTCGCAAGTCGGAACTCGGAAGTTGGAAGTTAAAAGTTGGAAGAACACGAAAACGGAAAATGGGTAAAATAAGGCAGAGGTTTGAAAAGATGGTTTCTTTTTAACGGGGAGTGAGTAAAAAGTTTCGAAAGCGTGAAAACAGTTAATTATTTTGCCACGACTCGTTTATTTATAAAATCGACTATGATATTATATATATGTGAATTTTATCGTTATATCATCATTAATAATTACATATTTATCAATATATAATACATAAAATATATTTTTAACACTTCTTATATACATAGATCTACCGATCCCGATCAAAACGACCGATCTATAAAATAATTATTATTTTTATAATTAAACGTAAATAATAGTCATATTGTTGTTGAATAAATTAATAAATATTTCAAAAAAATTCAATCAATGCATATTCTAAGAAAAGTCGTAAAATTTGATAGCGATATAATAACATTTTAAATATATTAAAGTTGTACAAAAGTTTGAAAACGGTCAAATTGACCGGCAGTAGTAGATTTAGTGTTAAATCATATTTTTAATTATTAATTTGTAATCGAAAAATTACATTTTTTTTTATTTTAAAATATACTTAAAATCACTAACAATTATAATTAATATAAATAAACAACACATTTTCGCCAAATTATCCACATATATAAAATTCGAAATAAATCGTAATAACTAAAAAAAAAAATAACATAACATGACATATCATATTTAAATGAACGATTTTTTTTCCATTATAAATTCATATACAAATCATAATAATATATTTTCAAGTAGTTTTTACTTTATTTTCAACGTACGATACGTGTTAAAATTAGCAATATATTCGCGATAATTCGCACAAAACACACACAAATAATAATTATTCTTAATCCGTATATTTAACAAAAAGTACACACACATATATATATATATATATGTAGACTAAAAAGTCAGTCATTGCGGTGTTAAAAAAGAATGCCTTACATTTTTGCCAAAGACGTGTTTTTCTGTTCAATTAACAATGTGTAGCTAAAGGAAGCCAACTTCGTGACGTGCGTGACTTACGCGTTAACATTGAATGACACGATAAATTAAGTATTTTATATTTAATATTTGGTTAGAAACTACCTAAAACTCGTATAACTCTTTATTTTTTAAGAATTTTCTAAGCGCCAATATTATTTATATACATAATATATTCGAACTATATTATTGCAATAAACGTGTGAATGTAATTATCTTGTCAGTTATCAAAAACTCAGATAAATTTACAATATCTAACTTTAAATATCATTAACAGAATTATAATAATATCATACATTTATCAGCATTTTTTTTTTTAATGATCAATTATAAATTGTGTTAACATCATTACAACGCCATCTATTATCAAAACAAACACCGACTCTCATATAATAAATCGATAATTAATAAATTTATAAAAATATTCATCTATACAAAATTTTACGTATTATAATATATACAGCGTGATTCGTTTTTCATCGGGCACGTGACTATACGGCATTCGTACACAATGAAATATTTAACGTTTAAGATCACGAGATTTCAAATTTTGCCCGTTCGCAACATATAATATATATAATATTATAACGTACATAATAATATTATATAATATATTCAAAATGAATATGTATATAGGAATAAACGTAAATCTGAAATTCGCCATTCACTATGTAAACATCGAACGTCTTCTGTATGAAAATGACGCACACGCACGCACACACACACACAAAATAAAGACAAGCAAAACACATTCAGGTGTGGATCGTCCTTTATAATACGACTTATATATATATATCATCAGTATATTTTCGTCATTATGCGTCAAATTCAATATTTACATCGAATTTCAATTCCCGGTTGAGATATTATTTCGTTAA
The DNA here is from genome assembly GCA_024500535.1 of Leptonema lineaticorne. NCBI lineage: Eukaryota > Metazoa > Arthropoda > Insecta > Trichoptera > Hydropsychidae > Leptonema > Leptonema lineaticorne. The sequence goes on from JANIJI010000017.1 coordinate 10,356,070, forward strand.
TGGCTCGTCGTCGATGATTATTATAATCGATTTCGAAATTCGTTTTTTTTTCTATATTATATATTATATAACGTATTTTTAACGGGAAATTCTAATTAAATCGCATCGATTTAACAGAAATTATTCCATTTGGATTTAAAACGTTAAAAACAAAATATTCTTATAAATTTGATTTCATTTTTCTCTGAAATATATAAAAAGAAATCATATAACGAAGGGTTAAAATATCAAAATATTTTTTATAACAACTATATAATATTCACTAGTTAAAAATATTTTCAAAACTAAATATATAAAATTATAGTATTAGATTGTCGACTCCCTAATATATATATATATATATATAAATCGACAAAATATCAAAATCCAATAATATAACTACAAAATAAAAACACAGATAACCGATCATATATTACTATAATATAGAACAATATCATAAATATTTATACCGAATTTTTCCTATTATAATATAATATAATATATACATATATATATATATATATATATATATATATATATATATATATATATATCGCATGAAAGTTTGATTTGTTATAAAGCCGCGATCACACGATTACGTTAAAAACACCTCTATTAGTTTTTCCCTGCGATGCGATATGACACTTTTGGCAAAATCCCAGTCGCACCAAAAACTTTGGCAAACACAAAAAAAATACACACATACACACACACACACAAATATATTACGATATCAAATAAATAAGTACACGTGCGTTTTTTTATCAACCTTTATATATATATATATATATATATATATATATATATATATTTCCACAATGCGGGGGTTTCGATGTTAAAGTCGCGTGACTGAAGCCTTTTGCCGACTAAGATGGCTACTTTTATGAACCGCATTAAAGCAAATATAGGTTGGTCGATAGATAAATATTTGAGTTTCCTATTAAAGTTTCGTATGGAAAAAGAACGCAACGTACGGCCCATGACTAACTTTAAACGAAAAATAAAAAAAAAAGTATATGGAATGTGTACACGTGTACGTGCACGTGTATGTACAAAGGACTCTAAAGCTTTAGTCGAGCTTCTGAAACTTTCATCTGCATATTATATATATATATATATATATATATATATATATATATATATATATATATATATATATATATATATATATATATATATATATATATATATATATATATATATATATATATGGTACATACATATCTTATTGACTTCATCTGTCTGATACAAATCTTATAATATAATTTTCACCCATTTTCCAATATCGAATTGAGCTGAAATTTTATATACTTTATAAAATTATATACACGAATCGATTAACAAAATTATCAATTATATCAAAATAATCAATGTATATTACACGTTATAATCTAATAGAAGCGCTGTAGATTCCTTGAATATACGAGAGTTAATCAGAACGCAAATATTTAGTTCACAAATAATATAATTAAATGATTTAAATAAGCCGTTCATATTTCAACTCGAAATATATGACATACAACAATACAATTAAACTTCAATTTAAATCGAGTAGCGCAACTCTATATTCAACTTTAATACAATGCAGAATATAATTTTCCAAACACACAATAAATTCAAATATACTATATATATATATATATATATATATATAAATGTACTAAAATATAATAAATATAAATTTCAGATATATAATATTATTTTTATTTATTCCCATAGGCGTAAACGTCGCAGTGTTTCCCTTCATCAATAATATCAGTGGCATCAGTATTAACAGTCCCCAATGGAGGCCACCCTGTTTTGTAGGTCAACTGATTAGCGTGTGTTACGGTGCCCAAAGAGGATTAAGGCTTCGACCGACGCCAATCGTCGAGGATTAACGACGGCACAGAGCTTTTTGAACCACCCGGTCACCGGTCAATACACGACGCTTATCTCTGACCCTTAGCCGCTTAACATACAAATTGATTTTATTTCATCGGAAATATATATATATATATATATATATATATATATAGAGAGAGAGAGAGAGAGAGAGAGAGAGAGAGAGAGAGAGAGAGAGAGAGAGAGAGAGAGGGAGAGACATGTATTGTCATCGGAAAAGTTGGAAATGCGAAAAAAAAATCCTATTGTTTTACACGGTTCCGTTTCGATTGTGTTTATTAATGCAATTTCATAATAGACGTTTGTTTTCGATTCAATTTACGATTAATACAATGGTCAATTATTTATATATATATATATATATATATATATAATACATTTTAGATTAAATAGTAATAATCTCAACGCTTTATAATTATTTATATATATAGATGAGAATTAAAATCTTTTAATTCTTTAATTGATTTTTTTAATATCAAAAATCAATAATAAAATATCAAGTGTAAAGGCTACATTTTTTTGACATTAATAATTATTTATAATATTTTAAATGAATCAAATACAAATTTATATAATACAAAAAGTATTTTTTTCAATAATCTTTTATAAAAGCTTTAGAAATCTTCTTTTATATTTTTATTTTAACCTAATACTATATAAAATTATATATTTTCAAGTTTTATGATTTACTTTCGTATTTTTTATGGAAATTTGATAAAATAATGTAATCTACTTATTCAAATATTTTGCATTAAACTTTGTAACCGAAATTTTAATAATTTTTTAAAATATTACTATAATATGATATATACAATAATTTTAACAGTATCATATTTAAAAAAAAATATGACAGATTTAAATTCTATTTCTGACTTTCTAAGATCTAAAATCTTTCTTGATAAAATATATGAATCATTTAAAAGTTAAAAATGAAACAAAAAAAGAGAGAGAGGGAAACGAATATTTAGAACGAATTTTCTGATAAATTTAATAAAAAGATATTTAATAAACAATTTTATTAAAATTAAAATCGACGTCGTTAAAATTAAACGAGAACGACAAATTAGCGTCGCATTAATCGAAGATTAATCTCAAAAAAAAAAAAGAAAAATATGAAATGATAAAATTTAAGAGGAAAAATTGACGCGGGAACGATTCTCTGCGGATTTCGTTCAAATTCCGCGAAATTGTTTTTAACTCGGTTCAGTTAGAATTTCACGCTCATTTTTACACCATCCCCAATTTTAATTCTGATTAAAGAGATAAGGTAGACGGACAGCTACAACCCCCCAAGGACAAAATTAATGTTATTCCGGAACAAAAAGCTTTCCTCAACCCCTCACCTGCGTCCTCTCCTCTTTTCTCCCCCCCTTACGAATTTTCCCCCGCCTCCCCTTCCCTTACGTCTGTCGACAAACTCCGTTTCCCGGTTTTTCTTCATCGTCTGTGAAATTTATTGAAAAGGATATTTAATCCACTTAGAAATTCATCTCGACGCAACGCCGCGCTCCCCAAAACAACAGGGTTTATTTTATTTATTTTTTTACATCAATTTCGCACCGTGGAAATATAATTTATTTTAACATCGTAAAGTATATTTTACTCTGAATCAACTCATTTTTAAAGAAATCCGCATTAATTCCAAAAATAAAAAAAAAATAAGTCAATCTTGAATTTTAATATCCAATAAACCGACATATTTGATTTTCATAGCTAAATTGAGTACTATTATTATTAAACGTCGCATTATATATTGTAATAGATTAATTATTAATAAATGAAAAAAAAATCATTTTGAATAATTTTTAAAACGATATAATAATTTATATTTATTATAAATATCGCAATTGCGATTAAACGGTAACGATGCAAAAATTCACGCCTATAAATTATTATTGAGGCGTAAAATTTAGCGGAGTGCGCCGTTTAAATTTTATATTGCTCTCGTTAGTAAATTTTATATTATTGACACTATTACGACGCGTCGTTAATAATAATATTCGCTAATATTTATTGTGAATTTACGTTTTGTTTTAAACGTCTGGCGCGACATTAAAATACACTTTGAGTGTTACAAATTTGCGTTCACGAAGCAAATTTAAAATTTATGGAAGTAAACTGCACAAAATTCAAGAAAAAAAAATACTTTAAATAAGTTTATATGCGTATTTTATTATAATATACCCGTATATATTATTCAAGATGTAAAAATTTAATGCGGAATTTATTTGTTTCTGTATTTTTTTTTGAGAGTCGTATATATTATTTTTTTCATATTTTTAAAAATTGATTTGAAAATAAACCACTAATTTATGCCATATATCATTATGAGATAATAAAAAAATGTATTATTTTAATCTTAATGTGTAAATTATGACTAAATACTACATGGTTCAAATTTATTGAAAAATAATATTTTGGATTGTTTTCTAATAGAAGATTTATTACAGTTATTATTATCATATTTTGATATAAACAAATAATATTTTTACGATATAAAACAACTTTTATAAATTCATAGCAATGATACGTATATAAAATTTCTAAAATAAATATATGTTATTGTATATGATTGGATTTTATTAGAAAAAAAAATATTTGGATTATTTTCTTACAGAAGATTTACTACAAAGAGTATCACGAATGATTTTCATGATATAAAACACATTATATAAATTTGTAAAAATTTAATAATATATATATCTAAAATTTTGAAAATACTTAAATAAAACTATCGATGTATTATAATAATTTATCCATTTTATAGAAGAACATATTTTTATATATAATGTTTTACGTAATAATTTTTATATATAAAATATAAAACTATCTACTATAAAAAAAAATACATTTTCATAAATCATAATTTTCACTCTAATCGCGAAAACAATTCATACTTCTTTGACTAAAAAAAAAAGATAATTAAAACGTTCTATTACACGTTGACAAATCTTGTAATAAATACACCTTCACACACACATGTATATATATATATATATATATATATAATTGTGTGTGTGTGTGTGCGTAATTCTTCATACACTTATATATATATATATATATATATATGAGAGGTATGTGCGTGCGTGTGTGTATATGTATAATTCTTCATACACTTATATATGGTATGTATGAAAGGTGTGTGCGTGCGTGTGTGTGTGTGTGTGCGTTATATGGGCGCGTAGAGTGTCTGGCTATTGATTTTCGACGCGGGGTGAGACCGATGAAAAACGGAACGAACCAACGCGCCGGACCAACACCACCACTATCATTGACATCCATAACAACACCATCACCATCACCATCACCATTAACACCGGGTTCTATTCATCGCTTAGTGCAGCCTTTAAAGCCTTCCAGCGACGCAGACGACCCGGCTCGAAACCCCTCATCTAGAAACATCACTTATGATGGTGTCTATCTAGGTGCGTTCGGCAATAATACAAACCGAACATCTCTCGTTATATTGCAATATATTTTTAATAATAAATAATATATATATATATATATATATATATATATATATATATATATATATATATATATATATAGAAGCAATAAAAAAATCAGATTTAGCGAGTAACGTTTTACGAATACTTGGAGACAGAATAAACCATAGCTATAAGAAAGTTTTTAACATGTAACTAAAAATATGTATGATCTTCTATGTGGTATTGAAACATGAACACTAGACTCTGAAATCGAAAAAACGTTTAGAAACCCTCGATATGAGATGCTACCGAAGATTACTAAAATTACCGAAAATCTTATAAATTAGTAAATTTTGGAGAAAGTTAGAAAAAAAACAGAAATACTTAAAACGGTTAAAATAATGATATATAGAGGCTCCACCAGATAATTTTGAAAGGAAAAATTTGAAGGAAAATATCAATAGGAAGACGTCAAAACTCGTAGTTAATAGATCTTCGTCAACTGTTCATAAATTTAACTATTTCGAATGGCTGTATCTAATGTTTCGTTAGTCGTGTGAAGAAAAAAAAATAAACAATAATTTGTATACGAATATTCTCGTCCTATTCGACACCCATATATATATATATATACGATTACTATACGAATAATAAATATAATTAAAAATCAAAATTAATTCGTTAATAACGTACGACACACTGCTGACCTCGAATATTAAATAATTATAGTACAACTTAGCGCATTTCTTAATACTTTCGACATACACACGAACACACATCAAAAAGCAATTTCAATCAATCATACGAGAGCAAAGCGAATAGAAGAAAAAAAAATGTGCGCAAAGGTAGAAGAAAAAAATATATATTTAATGTATGTGTGTGTGTGTGTGAAGAAAAGAAGAAATGGCCAACGTTAAATAAATCCTTTAAACGTTAGCCATCAATCAAAATGAAAGGCCTCAGCGAGAAAACGGTGTGGTAATACTTGTGGCCACGAGCGTGGTTCAATTTTATTGGCGAGCACGTGAATTATTCATTACACACATACGTATACATAGTACAGAGCGAATTATATATATATATATATATATATATATATATATATATATATATATATATATATATATATATATATATATACAGGGTGTGTCAATATATATAGAATCGTTATAGGGAACCTATGCAATTTTAATATTTTATAACTTTAAATTTATATACGGTTATTACTATGTTAGTTTATCGGTCGAGTTTACTCAACTATACATATGAACGACACACTGAGAATAAATTAATTTTATTTAAATTATTTTTTAAAATAAAATATATTTAAGACGATTATTGAATATCAAAATGACTAATAAATATTTAATATTTATTTATACCGTTTTCATTGATCTATTTATAATAAATATTAAATTTATAAAATATTCAGACTTAATAAATAAAATTTGTGTTATGCAAAACCTTCTTAATGATTCTGTATAATAATAAAGTGACCAATTTACTTAAAATTCGCTCTGTATGCTAAAAAGCACCGAGCGAATTTGCATTTTTCACAGTTAAATATTTAACGAGCTGAAAAAAAAAAGATCAACACGATTTGTTTTCAATATAACCAAACTACTGCCGGTTTGCCGTTTTCGTTTTATTTATAATTCATTTCGTAATTGAGAAAAAAAAGTCGTTCACGTTACAGTTTAAATATAAATATGGCGTCGAATTGCAATTAGATAATTGTAATTGTATTTATACATAAATAAAAAATAAATATTCATTATATATTCAAACATGTCCGAAATGAGTGACGATGAATATATCTGTTTCATATTTAATTTTGTGTAATAAAATATGTAATATTTTTTTTATTAAAAAATTCTAGTAGAAAAAACTGCTATGAAATCTGAAACGTTTACAGTGTAGTCTGTTTTTTTTTTTAATTTGAAACGAAATTAAAATGCAAACAATTTAATAAGGCTTCGTTTCTACGTTATTTTTCTAGTAATTATTACTTATAAAATATGAAGTAAGCAAATGCTTTCCGTTTAATTTATATTATAAATAATTTTAAAAAATGATTCGTTTGAAAACGTTCAAAATATTTCATTTCTCTTTGAAAAAATCCTTGTAAATAAAAGTATTTTAAATAGTTTATGAAAATTAATCGTAAAATATATTTAAAAAAAAAATTGAAATATTTATTTTTCATGTATAGATGATAAATATAAAATGTTATAAACATTAAATTAATGCAAAAAAAAATATTAAATATTAATAAATATGAAATAAAATTATAAATTATACGTGTTATACTTATATATAAAATTAAATAAATATAATTTTTCCCCGTAAAATTGCACACGTCGTACAATAAAACATTGTACATTATATATATTCGGGGCAGCAAACGCGAGTTTGCGCTTAAATGAAAATTAAATATAAAACGGCGGCGGTACAAACTGAATTATGCGGTGTTGGCATTTAAAAGTTAAATGCGTGAAAGCCTTCCAAAAAAAAAAAATACAGCGTTGTCGCATATAGCTTTTAAACGGTTATGTTATGACACGAGTTGACCTTTAACCCGTATCGAATAAACGTTACGGTTAAATATTCAGTTATCCGGATTGCTCGCTTTATTGCGTTCATAATCGAACCTATTTCGTCAATTTTATCCATCTTGATATTGCTATATATTATTAAATTGATATTTTTTAATTATTTTTATTTTAAAAATCAATTCATCCATTTAAACCATAACATTGAAATTAATCATTTAATTGAATCGTTTTGTCGATTCTACATTCAACTCTCGTATATCATTCAGAATTAAATAATTTAATTTATATTTTATATTAAAATTTATTAAATCTCAAATTAAAAATAATATTATTATATAAGAATTATAATAGCTTTAAAAAATTAGGTATAATTTACGCTATAATTTCAATTACCTATAAATAAAATAAGTATATTTCTATTGAATCATTCTTTAAATAATATAATTTTATTATATAATAATTTAAACGATTCATATTATAATATAATAAATATAATTTAAAAAAAATAGTTAATATTATAATAATATATTTTAAAATGCGTAAATCGCTTAAGACCTGCCTCAAACATTTCGAGCCAGAGTATGCACCGCCGCCCCGTTCGATTTAAGGGCTACACCAGAAGTAGGTGCTATCGATTTACCACCCCTGACCTCCACATTAAAACCAGCCAACCACCATCGCAACCCCTATATCGACATTGTGAACCACGTGGCCGAATCTATACACGTGCGACCGAATTTTCACTTTGACAAACGAAAACTCACTTTCAGCACAAATTGGCAGTGGATAAATCTAATATTTTTCACTAAAAATTCTTCTATTATCAAGGTAACATAATAAAAAATCAACTTTTTATATTGCAGTAGATACTGGTAGATATTAAAAAATATTTAAATGATTAATAATGGATCCGAGTAGCAATCGACAAAACTAAAATCACAACAAAATAACATAGCATCACAAACGTGCACAATAATTTCAAGATGATATTACTTTTATCAGTTTTAAAAAAAGATATAGTATAAAAAAAAAACTAAGATATTATATGCCAGAGTTCCTCATCGATCGTAAAATTCAGCTAGAATGAAGGGAGCCAAAACGAAATCCAATAACTTTTATGTAACCGCCGTATGACCGTTCGTTCAAATAGTGGCACTTTACTTTCACATACGTTATTTTATAACCGTTATAAAAGTTACAAAATCGACGCGGGCACTTTTTTTCCACCGTTATTTATCTATATGTCCTTTTTTTCCATTTCGCTTTTCCGCGGATTTACTTTATTTATTTTTATTATTATTTTTTTTTTGATCTCTTTGAGAAACGATGATTGCTTGCACTAAATCGAAAGTTCTTAAATTTTGCGTATTGATGCTTGTTTTTATGACATTATTTATATATCGTTTTTGATTAAATATATTCATATATATATTCATCTAATAGTGAAATGAAATCAATAAAAATTATTAATATTTTCAAATATCATGAAAAATATCTCTCCTTAAAATATATAATAAATTAAATTCAACATTAATATATTACATTCTAATTCTTTAAAAATTTGATAATATATTGATAGAAAAATAAATTTTATACATTATTTACCTTAAAAGTAATAAAATTGAAACCAAAATAAAAAATTCAATCAACATAATTGAAATAAAATCAAAGTCATCAGTATAAAAAAAAAACTTTGAACCCATAAATAGGAATATCAGAAAGAAAATATATTTATATAAAAGTAAAGTCGTAAATTTCTCAAACGTTTATAGTGTACATATATTTTATGATATACTCTTTGAGGATCTCGTCTAAGTAAGCATTTGGAGGATTTAGTTTCGAATTACGATTAAGGACGCAAGCCAAACTCTAGAATCCAATTCACAAATCAAGCTTTAACCGTAATCGTACCGAAACTACTGTACAAATGTGCGTGTGTGTGTATATATACATATATGTATACATATATATGTGTGTGTGTAAAACGTAACACATTCACGCACAAATTGCTGTTTAATATAAAATTCTCCGAGGAAAATGGGAAAATTCGTGTCGCATTTTCAATCGTCGGTCGTGCACGACTTCGCAACGGAAAACTTTCGATAAGCGACTTTCGATAGTATTTCTCGGTTGAAATTTAACCAAATTTTCCGAAGCAACCCATACAAATATATAACTCGTTTCAAGTTTTCAAAATTACCGCAGATCCTAAAGATTATTATGAGGATTATATATACACATTTTAAATAATTATAAATTTACCAAACAAATTAGATTTTATAATTCAGATAGATTTTTCTGTAAGATGAACATTCGATTATAATTATATTTAAATACATATGATTTTTTATGTTTACTTGATTGATATATTTTTTAAATATTCTAACACTTAAACTAAACAGATCTATATAACATTCTATAAAAATAAAATTCAATTTATGCATTTATATTATTTAAATAATTTCGGATTGTAGATACATACATATCAAGATAAAATTTCAACTGAAAAAGTGCAATTGTTAGAAATAAAATTCCGGAGAATAGAAAAAAAAAGACGCAAACTTCTTATTCTGTAAAAAGTTTAAATAAGAGAAGAGAATCGTCGTATTAAAAGTTTACAAAAGTCGAGCGACTGAAAGAAAAGTTGAAAATTTCAACACTGTTCCGCCGTCGCTGAAAACTTCAAAAATGCCGCGAAATTGTATTACAACGGAACGGAAAAAAAATGAAAGAAAAAATAAAAAGATAGAGAGAGAGAGAGAGAGAGAGAGAACGGCAAAAATTGGAAAAAAAGAAAAGCCGATGGAAATTGGAAAAGGAAAAAATTACCGCGTTTTGCATACGACGAATTAAATTACGTTTCATTCGCTTCTTCCTTCGGCCGGAAAGTTTTCAATTCACAACTTATTCGATATTATTTATCGTACACCGTTTTCCATTTGATTTTATTTAATTAAATTCAATTTTAAAATATATAATATATTCAGATTTAATTAAAAATAATAATAATTAAATATCTTCATATAATTATATGACACATAAATTAAAGTATAAGTATTCATAAAACGAAACTTTTCTCGTCTTTAATTAGCGCTTTGAACAATTTTCCGCGTTCAACGTTCACAATATTAATTTTTATAATAATGCTGAAACCAGATAGAATAACTCTAAGAGATAAAATTGCTACTGGAATAGACACATTGGCATAAACTTTTGCCAACCCAAGTTCCAACGACATGGATTGTTGGCAAGCTGCTGCTGCTGCATCCCGATTGCATCAGATCTGACGCAAGATGACATTGCAATTACATCAATTTTATAATATATATAAAAAAAATAAAAATAAAATATAAAATAAACGAATATTATGCAAAATTGTAATATCGACTCGGAGTTCATATATCACACATTCTAATCTCTGAACTCTATATAAAAAAATATTTTGACATTCAACAAGTGTCAGATAAGTTCTGATTTATCAATTTATATAACGCTTCCCGCAGGAGTATATGGTATATATATAAAAAAATAAAATAAAAGTCGCTTATCGGATATAAAATTTCATATAATAGTTCTGAGAATATATAAATTTATCGATATTCTCCAGTATTTTAAAGATAAATGTATATTTTTTTTTTGGTGTCATTTAAGAACATTTTATAAACGTCCGCGTTTAACTAGCAACGAAGTGAAGTAGATAAATTTGCATCGGCGACACAAAATAACGACTAAAAGTCGACGCGTAACGTCGGCTCTTCTAATTAGCGAACGGTTAATGAAAAATAAAATAAATAAATAAATAAAAATAAACGGATGGAGGGGCAGGGGGAAAGAAAGAAGTCGACAAAACGACAAACGTCTCATCGCAACAAATCAATCAGCGTGAAATTCACAAAAGCTACCCAAAGACAAAGGGTCGTAAAGTTGTCTTCGATAATTTAAACGCGTCTGTTCGAGGTATTCATAGCAATAAAATCGAAGAAAATATATTCTTAAAATGAACCGAAAGCGAGTTCGCAACATTCAATAGAAACGAGTATTTTTAACATTGTATAATATATAATGGAAAAAAAACAGTTTGAGAAACGTTTAGTTTCAACATTTTTTTCATGTTATTAATGATTGTAGAATTTCCAATATCTATTATTCAATGTATTTTTTTATCTTATAATCTACAAAAATATGTTTTTTTTTCATATTAAAAATATTCATTATCTTAAATCCTCTTAAAATATTATACAGATATATTTAAAAATATATATCAGACTTTTCGTTTTAAACGCTTATTTTATTTCTATATATTTATTTAATTATTTAAATTAAATTTCACTTTTATATATAAAAATGAAAATATTATCACATAAAATAATAATAATTCAAGAACAATTTTCATTTCAATACCATTTATTTCTCATCTCTGATAAAATTTACAATAGTCAAAGATCAATTTTACTATTTATTGACCATAAAACAATACACAAATCAAATTCAGTTATATCAATATTGACAATATACAATGTCACAGTGTCACTGTCGATACTTTATTATTGTCATAATACAAATACCGATCGTGTACCGGCTTACTTAACGTCGATTATCAAATGACAACCGATCAATATAATAATATACCATCGCCTCCGGTTAGACTATTCATATATCATTGAAATAGCATATGCATTAAAATACTATAAACATATATATATATATTATATATATACGATAATATCAAATTATGACATCTCACGGTTTCAAGTCTTGTACGAATGTTCGCTTTATTAAAACCTCGAACTGTCAAACAAACGGCGAACATCGTGTTTATAAACAGAAGTCTCTTCTCAGTGAAATTTTGATATGCGGCATCGAAGCGTGAAAAATAATAAACATTTCACCCTCGCTTGCCCCTCTTCCCCTTCCCTCCTGTATAGAGTTTCCGTAAATGAAAAGCTCGTGTACAAAAAGATAACGCTTCAAAACGGCTTAAGTGTTTTCATAAATAAACAAGACAAATTTTGACGTGTTAATTGCGAGTCATGATACTTCTCTTTTTTTTTTATATATCTTTCAATTCAAAATGACTGCTAACTGAAAGCTTTCCACTTGAAATATTAATAAATTAAATATAGCTACTGTGCTAAATTATGTGATATAGAGCTGTAAAATACTTAACTTTTTGCGATTATAGCAAATTTACTGATATTTCGCTGTTGAATCAGAAAAAAAAATATATCAATTTTTTTTTCAAAACACGCAATGTTCCAATATGATATTTTGAAATTGTTTCATATTTTTCTATTTGACAATTCATGCAGGGTTAAAAAAAGTTAATCAATATTTTGGATCCTATAAATTCTTCCAAAATATGGTAAAAATATGAATAGATTTTTAATTTTAATTTCTATAATTATTTTAAAAATCATTTTGAACTATAATATATTACGTTAAATAGAAACACAATCCTGTAATTATTTTTATCAAACGAAATCTTTACTAATCCAACCCAAAATGAACCGCAAACTAATGCAGTAAAATTTCGACTCGTTTATTGATTAAACAGATAGTATATGTTTTATAGTTAGACATTGTCCTTAAAGATCTTACCTATTATACTGTAAAAATTACATAACATTTTATAATTTCAAAATATAATTCAGGCAAGTCACCAACGAACCATACTGAAGTGATTAAAAAAAAGTACGAATTAATTTATTTATTATATATTTTGTATAATAAAAATAAAATAAAATACTAAATACCATACAGCGAAAAACAACGCCTTAATTGACCTATAAATCCTATTTGAACCGGTTAAACCGACGCATTCATATAGGTTAAACCTGAATTTCTTCCGATGGTCCGTTGTTGTGTATAATAACAAATAATATCGAGAGGCGTTAAGGCCTTCGCTAATTTCGCAACTCAGCTTAATTTATATCCATTTTACCCCTATTTCACCATCAATTTACCGACTCGCCCCCCTTCCTATTTCCCTCGCCCCCCCCCCTCGCTCCCTTGCCCCTCTATATACCGAACATTTCCATAAAGTTATTTCATTGAGAGGGTTGATTTACGCGAGCCAGCGGCCACATTGCGTTGAGCAACCGATGCTCGATTTATAATGGACACATTGTGATTTATTACACCGAAATCAAATTAACAAATATACGCCTATAATATATACATCGCACTGTGACGCGAATAACGACACAAATCTGAAAAAAAATCATCCAATATATAAATCTATATAATCATTGATATATGAGAATTATTGTAAAAAAAACATAATGATACAATCAAATCGCTCTTCCAAATAAATAATAATACATTTTAATTTTTACTATTATATAAAAAAAAATATTTTTTTAATTATGATGCTATTGATATTCAAGCGCGATACACCTCACGCACGAACACGAGTATTATATACAGTCGTATACAATATTTGCTTACACACGTGCGATTCTATTAACGCTACACGTGTTTACTATCGGTAATTAATGGTCATTTTAATATTCCCACTGCTAATTTACTCCTCGAAGTGCGATAATTTTCAATGTTTTATGGCATAATAATTAAAATCCAACACTTTGAGTGCGGGTATACCGTTTTCACATACGGCGTTTTTATTTGTATTTTTTTTTATTATTATTATTAGTATTTGGAACTGGGATCGTTGAGTGTCACATTTAAATGATTTATTGCGTAAACAATCTAACAGGGGGGGAAGAAATTTCTTTTTTCGTAAATATGCGTGAAATTATATCACAATATAATTACACGTTTAAAAACGTGATATCATGCGTGTTTACGTAAATAAAATTAATTCGTTTTTATGATATTTTTATGTATTAATTTTCAAATATAAATAAATATATACATTTTTTTATATTGAAAATTATTATATAAAATAATTTAATAATCAATCATCGCTATTTTTATACACTGTTCTCAGATAAACATATATTCTATGAAAATATAAGATGTGTCTCTACATTTTTCTACACCACGTGTAAGTTCATATTTTTATTCGAGCATTTATTTTTACGTTTATTTTCATCGGCGTTGTAGAAAAGCGTAGAATAAAATAAATAAAATAAAAATAAGGGAAAGGAGGGGGATTGTAAAAAGAAAAAATAAGAAAATCGTGTACACAACACGTTCAATTCGACAGTAGAGTTTTTAAAGCACACGTGACTCGGATTCTTCCCGCGTTCTTAGAGACATTGTCGACGCAAAAAACGACATCTAAACACGATATTTGTAGAAACAAAAATGACTCCTAGGAGAGACGATGACACAAATAGATAAAATAGAAACCCTCCCCTGCATCAACGGATTCAATTTGTTGGGGAGTGATTCGTTAAAATTGAAACTAAATACGATAAACGCTCAAAATGACAGAACATGATGTTATACAATTTCAACCTTATATAATTGAGTGATAAATAATTAATGATAATGTCGGAAAAATACAATATAAACCACTTTTAATAATATTGAAAAGATACTTAAAAAAAAAACTGCAACAGCAAAATTCCATCGATGACTTCACGTTCTAGTGATAAATGCTAAAATTAGTACGAATTACTGTGACTGTAAATTAAATAACGGCTATGTAATTATCGCAAAAGTAATAATTAGTTAAATCACAAATATAATCTAGTATCGTTTGATGCTTTTACTTTTAACATGTTTAGTTCAAAAGTGATATCGGACCAAAGATCGACCGCAATCTATTCGAACGACGCAACCTCGAAAACTATTTTTGGAATAGTTTCGACCCTAAAGAATGAACAAATTATTCTAAAATACATTAAAAATAGAATATAAAATATATAAAAATATACTATATAATAAAATTCTGTCGAATAATAAAAAAAACTGTAATTTTATATTCAAAGTATTTCAATAATAATTTAACTAGATTTCTTTGTAATTCTATGTAAATAGTACTATACAGTGTTTAGGGGATTAAAATTAATACTTAAATTGTTTAAAATATCTGCAGTGTGAATTATAACTAATAATTTGAAAGGTTTCAAAACATGTTAACGTTTATTAATGAATATTAATTACAAACAAAAACGCAAAGTTTAATTGAAATTGTCGTTTTAACATTTTGAAATAGATTAATCCACATGTCCACGAAGCGACTCCCTCTTTGAAAATTGTCTTTGGTAACGTCTAAAGTGTGATTGACGTTACGTCTTATTAGAAGTGAAAGCTTTTCACCTTATTAATTATGCGCTGGCAAATTTATCTAAATAATAAAATAAATTGTGGAAATTTTGTAGAAACCATTACCGAAACGAAATATTTTAGTTTTAATTAAGAAAATTTATGGAAAATGCCACGGCTAACATCCATCAACTTGCACAAATGGACTAGAGGCGCATTCCAGAAATGTTTCCCAAAATCTAACTAGAAAGAAGTGACATAAACGTAAACATGTAAACATAATAATATATTATTTCGTTTTAAATAATACACTTATGTCAATATTTAGGAACGACCGCCATAAATAATTTAAAATAAAAATGAAAATAATTTTCGAAGTATAAAATTCACAATATTACTTATGAAACAAAAATTATTTTTATATAGTAAAAATAGACAAAAATATTAATTGGCATCTAAAACACAACCGTAACAGTTCTATACCGATATACTAATGAAAGAGCATAGTTTGAATGCGAGCCTTTGTAAATATCGAATAGGAAAAAAAAAAGGCAAACGGACACAAATACATAAAATAAGACGTGTCGCACCGCTTGAAACATATTTTTAAATTTTTAAAACTGATGAGACCTGTCAAACGGGTAGGATGCGTTCAAAAGAATCTCGTTTTTTCGGCTACGAGAGCCCGTTTTGAGATAAAATATAATATATCACGAAAATGTCATCGGTCAAATGTATTTTTAAAAGCTTCCGTCGAACGGAATTATTCTTGGAAATTATGAGTTTCTTGTTCTTCTCGTAAAACGAACCGTATTATTCTCGCTGGCTCGTTCGCTCGTTTGGTTTTCGAGCCGAGCGAATTATGGTCGATTGAATTTTATTACGCGTATTTATGACATGAACCCGTAATACGAGGGGGGGAGGAGAGAAGAAAAGACTTTTCCAGAGTTTTCCTGAGCTCTTTATCCCTCCCACCTATTTCAGTTGAAAATCTTAAGCGTTTCCATGTTTAATCTGGTGTTAAACGAGCTGTGAATATATTAATTAGTTGTGAAAGGACACATCCGTAAAACTGTGGAATCGCCTACTATCTTGGTCATAAATCTTTAGGAAATGTTTACCTATGATATAATTCTTAGTTCTAACTAGAATTAATATATTACAGTATTATATTGAAAAAATGTGCATATTTCTATCACTTAAAATTAATATATTATATTATTTTTAATATAATTAATGATCATCAATAGATTAATAATAGAAAATATATTCTACATATACGTGAAATACAATAAAATAGTAATATAAATCAAATTTATTTTTTTATATATGTATGACTTCAAAAAAATATTATATTATTAAAAAAAAAACATTAAAGATGCGCCAAAATAGAATTTGGAAAAAAAATAGACTACATGAAGAAATTTGATATGCTCATAGTTCGCCAAGAAAATACTCGTGAGAAGTACTAATTACGTCTCTTACCAAATCTTACTCATCGGCGAAGTGATATTCAACATTTTTTTTTATTTTCCTTTTATCCATCTATCTAAATTCCGTTGTACGGAATCATCGTACGCGGCACCATCTTGGAATTGTCGACAATGCAAGAATTTCCTAGCCCAATTCCTGAGATTCGCAGACGCATTCGAGATCGTAAGATTTATAACTGATTTGAACGACGTGAAATCAAAAATACTCTACGATGTGTGATGTCTTATTTTTCTGAAATCGGCCGAAAAAAATGTATATATATATATATATATATATATCTAGACGAATGATTAATTCGATTTTTGACAAGATCCGAATATTATACGGTTTCGTCAGAGAAATATTATAGAAACGTTTATCTAATATTTTCGCGTTAATGGAGCAGATCGAAGACCACACGAAAGTTACACGCATAACATTTTTCAAATTACATGAATACAAAAATATATTTTTTTTATTTATAAAATACATATTACTAGACCATTCACGATATACTGGATTTTAAAAATATCCTTTTGATCGCATTTCTCTTCGGAGAAATTTAAAAAATGAAGCAATCCAACCGATAAAACTCGCCCCAAAAGATACGGTTATGTATTTTTTTTTTTTTTTGCGGGGGAAGATTATGTCCATTCACTGATGTTTCGGTCTTGAAGTCTGCAAAGCTTATCTTAAGATACACAACAGACAATCCTCTTTTTCTAGACGGAATTCAGAACGCGGACGGATAGAGATCGCAGAGTCCTATCTTTTTTTTTTTTATCAAGCGAAAACTAACCCCAGATGGGACCGAGTCGTGGTTATACTAGAAATCATTAATATAACTTGTTTACATACGGACGTATAATATATTACATACGTATATATAGATATATATATATATACATTACATACGGTCGTATAATGTGAAATTTTGTATCGAGATCGTAAGCTGCGAACGATTTGAATAGGATTTTGGGATTCCGGAATTTTCATAAATTAAATTTTGTCAAATACATCACAAAAACTTTCGTCTTAACGAGCTCATTGTGTCCGATTAGAACGTGAAAATGACTAATTTAAAAGAAAATTTTGTCAATTAGAGCTATTTAAAACTTTCCATCTTCTGAATAAAAATAATTATATATATAATAATAATGCAATATATATATATATATATATATATATATATATATATATAATATTAATAATTATTATAACACGCATACAATGCATCAATCTTCATATATTATAAACACGTTATAATAACAATATATTAAGTTTATCAATAATAATAATAATAATAATAAATAGTTATAAAAAAAATAAAATAAAAACGTTCGTTCGTGTACGAAATGTGACCACGTGCACGCGACGTTCGATTGTATTGGTGTGGGCGGGGCCAGCGCTCGATTGGGCGGGACTTAAAACCACGTGGTCTGCGCGAGGACGGAGAGGGGCGGCGGGGAGGAGGGGGACGCTCAGCTGATCGAGCCAATAATAACAACATTAATTAGCGGCGCTGCCAACATCGGCGCGCGAAAAACACGTGCGCCAATCACGCGCGTCACGCGACAAAACACAACATATCACACGTGATATAATATATATATATATATATATATATATATATATATATATATTTATATATATATATATATGTATATATATATATGTATACCATATATATATATATATATATATATATATATATATATATATATATCATCATTCACAGTATAAACCGTCCACTGATGAACGAAAGCCTCTCCAAACTTTTTCCATCCGTCTCTATCTTATACCTTCCTTATCAATTACATATATATATATATATATATATATATATATATATATATATATATATATATATATATATTCGATTGGGCGGACGACGTAACGGAAGTGCGTCATTATTGAAAAAATAATTATTCGAATTACCGCGTCATTTTTCGAATAAAAATATTTTTTTTTTAAGTGTGTAATAGTTAATTATCGATCGTTTAATCGTTGATGTTGATTCGTTTTTTTTTTTGTATGCTTATTAAAAGAAAGAAAGGATTAAAATATATTAACGGTTAAATTTACTAGCATATATTCATTCGATTTGAGCTTTAATATATAATTATACTTTTAATTAAATTCGTAGAAAAATAACAAAATTAACACTGAAATGATTATTCAATAACCCCCCCCCCCCTTTTTTTTCAGAAATTTGAAGGATAAATCTTAAGTAATTCAGACTATATATATGAAAATAAGATTAAATAGTAGGGAAATTTAAAAAAATATATAAATATCTTGAACCTGTTCTTTCATTAGTAATAAATTTGATTTATTTGTTCTCGTATCCTTAAAACTGAATTAGGATTCGTTGATCGAAGAAGTTTATATATATTTTTTTAATTGTATTCATCGTCGTAAATATCCTTTTGTATTTCGTACAAACTATATTATTAAAATAGTGATAATGTAAAATTGTGAATTTAGACCATTTCTTTAATTGAAATAGTGTTACTTAATATTTCATAATAAATAAGGCAAACGCCTTATTTATTACGAAATATCATAAAATTGGAAATAAAATATTTTTTTAATTCAGTTGAAAATGGATATATCTTAGAAAGTAATTAAATATTATATTTTATATAGTAATATAGTTTGTTGAAAATTATATTAAGTACATATTTATTTCTAAGTGTATGTTTTTTTCAAATAAAACTAAATATGATATTCGAAAGCAGATTGCTTATTTATTTTATATATTTTTCAGATAACATGAACAATAAAAAAAATTAAAATGAATATTACTTACATATATATACATCTACTTGGAAAAGATAAAAGTAAAGGCAACAACTGAGAAATTTTATGTTTTTAATTTTTTCTATAAACAAGTATGTTTTTCATTTTTACAATATCAAAACTATTTAGATAATAAAATAGACTGATTAGCAGATACAATTAAATTTGATTTAACGAATAATTCCTGTGCAAATTTTACAATACGGTACGTACAGAAAAAAAATTAAACACGAAACAATGTCCCCGTCGAAAATAAAATGAAATAATTAAAAAAAAAAAATATATATATATATATATATATATATATATATATATATATATATATATATATATATATATATAATCATACATATATAAAATAATACAGGAATATTGTTTCGCAATTAAAAAAAATACAAAATGTTATAATATCATCAATATTTTTTTTTCTCTATAACTAATGTCGCATGTTTATTTTTATTTTTTTTTATATATTATTTTTTGTTCTTTTATCATTATTTTGCTTATAATGATTGTTATTATTATCATAAAACAATCAAAACTATTCTACCGTAATGTAAAATAAATCACCTTATTGAGGATCTTTCTTGAACGTAAAATTTCTCTCAATACTTCCCGCGTCCTTTCACTCTATCCTTTCCAAATAGTGCGACACGACCGGCAACTCTACAACAATAAAATTTTTATGATGATAATAATTTTAATTTAAATTGATATTAATTTTAATTATAAGAGAGTACTACCTGACACTACCTAAATAATATTTATCATATATACTTATATACTAAATATGAAACTTAAGTATTAACTATTCGATTATTTTAAATAAAACCATTAAAAAATTATTGAAAATTCGTTTTTATATATATATAATATTGTATGGAGTTGCTTTTTTTTAAATAAATATCGATCGTTTAGCAGTAAAAATAAGCAAATATAAATCTGATTTAAACATGCGACATAACTTTATATTATATACTAATAAAAAAATATTTTTTTATAAAGTGAAAAATAAACAACAAAATAATAGAGCAAAATAATATATAAAATATTACTCCAAAAATAAATTTTATTATTAAATTAAAATATTGTTAATTAGTAAAGAAATATTTACCGAAAATATTTATAATCTAGTACTATAACCAATGTATATAATATATAAATTACTATTTAATCCCAAAATATTCTTATGAAGATCAAATGATAAAAATTATTTAAAATCAGATATTTCCGGAATTTCGTTTTAAATATTTAAAAACATAACTTTTTACGCTTATCTATATTTATCTAATATATATACCATATAGTCGTATATTTCTGGATATAGAAGCTAATTTTTTATCATAAAAAAAGCACTTAATCATTTAATTTCAGACATTTAAATTACTGCAAAGCATTTTCAGACTACTTTGAATTCATTTTCAACAATATATTAAGTCACAAATGAAAAATATATAAATATATATCGTATTTTAATTATTTTTTTTTACTAGAATACATGTACTTTATTTACGTATTAACGATATAACGATAAATAATTAAAATAATAATTATTATTATTATTATAAATAGTAATTAATATAATTTAAAATTATCATATTAAATCGCATCATATACACGTTTATAATAAACCGAAATTGAAAACGCACATATATATTATATATAAATAAATATACAGACTAGTCAAAGTGCGCGGTTAAAGCGCGCTTCAACCAGGCATTGTACGCATCCGTTAATAATATTTGCACTGCGAAATAATTAAATACACACACGTAAATAGAGTACATACTTAGTGTTTCGGCGTACAAAGCGAATTCGCACAATACTATTCAGTTACAGCGTTATTAATTCGAATACGGTTAATTAAATCCGCGATTAACCGGCGTTTGAATTTATCAGTCGGGCACAATTATTCGCATTATCTTACATTATTCATTCGCGTAAACGTGTATGCATTTTGTAATTATAACTAATTAATCTTAATTAAGTTGCGTCGTCTGAATTTAATTATATATATATATATATATATATATATATATATATATATATATATATATTGTGTTAAGTGTTTATCGTCGCCGTTTAAATATGCATCGTTAGATAAAATGATTGATTATTTTCAATTATCAAATTTATCTGGGTCAATATGAGATTTTTTTTTAACGTATAATCCATAAAAAACGATTTTATAATATTTAATTTAATTTATCGTAACAATAAAATAATATCATAAATTTTCGTTAATGTAATAAATTTATTAGAAATGTATTATTAATAATAAATTTTATAAATGTTAAAAAAAATAAAATACTCGATTGATAATTATGACTACTTTATAGTAGAAAAAAAATGTTGACAATTATATACGGGAAATAATTAAAATAAAGATTTTAGCAATAAAACAATTAAACAACGGAAATAATAGTAATTTTATGGTAATTATTTTACATCAAGAAAATCAACTTTAATTTATCATTGAAAAAAAATAGAGTTTTTTTACTAATTAATTATTAGTAAATATGATGAAGTTTTCTATTTTTTTTTAATTATCTATTGTAATAATACTTTTAAAATGTGACAATATTTTTATGTCATATTTAAATTTAAATAAAATGATTAATTATGATAACTAATCATATGCACAATCTTAAAATATTACTATATCTTAATTAATTTTATATTTTGATACATTTTAAACATATTTCAAATACACATCAGATAGCATAATTTTTGCAATATAAGCCACATTATATTTATATATAAATATACAAAAAAAAAAAGAAAATGTTTTAAAATAGCAGACAGAGAGGAGTCGCATCATCAATCATCGATTCAGAATCACCATTAAGATTTAACGCGTTAATTTATAACGTCATTTACATTTCATATTACACACCTATATAAATAGAAAATAAATAAATGTATATATGCAAACTTTAAAGTGCAACCGTCTGAATTGAACACGCTTTTCAAACGAGCCGGCAATCTTGTAAGATTTTACATTTAACGATCTAAAATGTTGGCATTATTGTCACGTTCTCGTTCGTTTTTCAACTGGTAACGACTTCCTAGACTCGCATTATCATCGACCGGACAAATAACGACAAAACTGTACTCGCATAACGACGTTATAAGACTGTGTCCCTGTAAATAATCCCGATTCGTATAATTAACGTCGCGTTTGCGTCTTTCGCCCCATCAAATGTGATTTAACGATGGAAATATTCGAATTTTTTTTTATTCGCATTACGCCTATGCTATATCGAAATAAAGCAATATTTATATGTGTAATGTGTGTGTGTAATATGTGTTCAAATTATCGCATTTTGTACGTTCGTTCAATAAATGATGGTATCGTTTGAATTCACATCAAAAATTCCAATGGAAATCTAGTAAAAAGTTCGTATAGAAGCAACAGGTTTCAATACTATATATATATATATATATATATATATATATATATATATATATATATATATATATATATATATATATATATATTGTACTTATAAAAGTACATTTTACGTAATTCGAAAACAGCAAAAACTGACATATATAAATGTGAATTAAATATTAATTTTTATATTGAAGTAAGTAGCTTTGTTCAAAATAAAAAAGGTTCACCGTTTCAAATCTTAAAATATTCAAGTTATTCTATCAATAAACGTATATTTAACAATAATATATAAGTTAAAAAATTGTATGCTTACTAATTACTATATTTATTAAAAATAATCAATAGCACTTATTTAATATATATTATAAAAGTTCAAAAGTCGACTTACGAATTACATATTTTTTTATTTTCATATAAAAAATCATATTTTCTTTTGAATATAACTGAAATATATAAAATTCTTTAGCTAAAAAAATATTTAAAGGTGAAAAATGAAACTAATAACTTTATTTAATAATGGAATATATTTTATCACGAATTTTCTAAGAAAAGTTCTAATCTAAAACAGCTATAGTTTATATTAAAATAAAAATATAAAATCACTTTTTCTTCATAAAATATACTTAATATGAATAATTACGGATTTTTTTTCCATAATTACGAAACATTTATAAATTATAAATAGCGCTTAAATCAATACTGATTTTATATGTAAATTTTTCATAATAAATTTCAACTCAAAAATTCTATTACGTATTATTAACGCACACTTTTTTTTTAATTACCACACGCAAAGTTAATTTAAAATAAAAATAAAACAAGAAAAGCAATTTATAATAGTAACAATAATAATAAAAATCGTTCAATCGTCAAATAATATAATAAATTCGTTCGGAATCCGTTCAATCAGAGTCCAATCGTAATTATGCCGCGAAAATAAATAGAATTAAATTGCTATTCAATTGATTGACGATCGATCGATCGGTTTTAATTTAATACTAGCGGTTAAAACGCATACAGATGCAGAATAAAAACCAAATAATAATAATAATGATAATAAATAGCAGGCGAAACCAACGACCGGTTAAATTTAACCGCCTAATTTAAACCTTACGGCTTACGAACACCGCTGTAAATTGACACGTGTTTAATACATACTTATATGTTCAAATAACGAGTCGTTTCTTAAACTTTTCGACATGGTAATATATAAAGGAGAGATGAAAAGCCAGTGTATCTCAATCTGAACGTTAAATTATATATCTATATATTTCATTCTCGCTAAAAATTCATACAAAAATAGCTTTACAATTTATTTTCAAATATTTATTGCTTTATGAATAAAAATATTGTTTTAATAATATCTAAGATTCAAATCAAAATTCACAATTTTTTATAAACTATAAATAATTATAAACTATAAAATATTCAACACATTAATATATGTAATATCATACATTAATTTTATAAACATTTAGTTTAGCAAATATACCGCATTTTAGGAATACTTAATATTCTTAATTATTTTTCAATGTTGACTGATTAAATTTCAACACTCATAATTATTAAAAATGAAAATTAAAAAACATACGAAATAATTTGTAATGAATTAATCGCGTTTACAATTTGAGAATCACTGTCACAATGCGCTTTGACAGATTCGTATCGTCAAAATGCGTTTCATTGACGGTTCATTACCGCAAACATAGAATGACACAATGTTGTACTTGTTGTATAGTACATTTGACAAATGTAATTATCATTACCATCGGACTGCATCGCTTCTAAATTAGTATATAAATAAATAAATAAATAAACAAACAAATAAACGAAACAAAGCGTCATGACGAACGAGTGGAACGCTGTGCCGTCTTCTAATGCGATTCCCAGAAAATGATCATTTAACTGAGGTTTTTTTCCTTTTTTTAATGTCGCTTTGTTGAAATAAAAGTGTTTTATTTCAATATAATTTACAGAATAATATAAAAAAATCTCAATTTTGAACAGACATAATTTGTACCATATACGGCCATAGTAATAATCTCAATATTTCAAAAATAATCCAAACAATCAAAATATAATATAAATTTTAATATAAAGATTTTATTATAGTTATTATTATTATTATTATTATCTCCACATAATAATATCGAAAGGCTGAAATCGCTTTGAGATCAAAGACAGGAAGGAAGTCCATTGTGATCCATTAGCCTCGTTGCATGGTTAATTAAGCTTTGTTACTTTCGCTCTTACTAAAACATTTCAGTACACAATAATATCATTCTACTAAAATCTCGATTAATCCAACAGAATTTAAATTAAAATTTTCTTATAAAATCAAAATATTTTTCAATAGAAAAAAAAATCACGTCATATCCATTTTCTAATAATAATCAAAATTAAATATCTGATTAAATAATATTTCATAATACAAAATATTTTTTTTAATTTTAATAAAATTATTTTCTAAATAAAATAGAAAAATTCAGATAAAATCATAATCATAAACAAAAAGAAAACCAAAAAAGAACATTATTTACAAAAGAAAATTAGACGAAAATTTTCCACATCGTATACATTGTCATACGTTGCATCATTATTGCTCAATATAAATCATCTTAAACACACACACACACACACAAACACAGATTTAATTACAAACAACAAAAGGCGAATAATAATAATAATAATAATAATACGCGGACGATGCAATAAAAGCTAACGTCGATTAAATTTATTATTTACAATGAGAAATTTTCGCGACGCCGTTTATTTTCACGAGCGTCGTAAAATTTATACCTTTCGAAATTTCGAGCCCACTCGCTAAATATACTCATATATATATATATATATATATATATATATATATATATATATATATATATATATATATATATATATAAACGATAAAATATGACGATTTCCACCTTTTACAAACTAATTAATATACACGTGCGAAAACACGTTCGAAAATTATGTATCTATATATATTGCATATGATCGATAATTATCAAAATATTTCGCGACAATTGTAAAATCATATTAATGGACATAAAATTTACCTATTTAGTCAAGTAAATTGTGATCATATATAATCCTAATAAATGTAATGTTTTTTAATATTATAATATTTAACATTTTTCTGAAATAGATATTGAATTAATATAATTTTTATTATTAAAAATAATTTATAATATTAATGATTGTTTTGATATCTTGAAAATATAAAATGAAATACGTAAATAAATTTGTACAATATAAAAATATTTTTTTATCATACTATATAATAGTAACTATTTTAATAAATAATTAAATTATTCCGTTATAATCGCAAAACAGAGATCTACTATTATTATAGCGCTTATAAAATAATTCAATCGTAAATTTCTATACTAACAAATCGGTTATAATTTTAACGAATGAATAATAAAATTTTCACTACAATCAGAAATGAACGATATTTTTATAAAAGATGTTCACTCGTCGCCTTTCGAATGCTATAAAATTATATAATTAACTATTAAACTTGAGTTTTGCGCGGATATAAATGACAAAAAAAAAAAAAAAAAAAATATATATATATATATATATATATATATATATATATATATAGCAATGGTCATCTTCAAACATTAGTATTATAAGTTCACGGTCGTTCATCGAAAAACCGACACGGAACAAACGGATAATTGTGTAAAACTTGACCGTTCTTCCGTGGCGAATCGAACAGAAAAATCAACACTTTTACGGACACAATCATTGTGGATAATTTTGTAAATTGATTCTGCGACTTTTAACATTGATGTAAATTCGAATCTATAAAAATTTACAGCAAGTTCGAAATGCGTTTTATGTGAATCGTCGATTGCGTCGATCGTTTCGCACGATTTTCTTTATAATTGTTTTTATTTTTTTTTGTTTCTTTATTTCTATATAAATTTAAATATAAATCTGATAAAATAATTTTTCATTCTGTTTCGATTATTGTAAAAATAAAATGAAATGAAAAAAAAATAGTTAGCAGCCAACAGTGTAAAAATTATTTTCGTTTTATGTTAATTACGTATAATAATTATATGTATATTACAAAATAAAATTGCGTGTAATAACGTCTGGATCCAATCCAAAGACCATTGTCCATAAACTAAATAAATCCACAGCAAATTGTCATTCAAATTATCTATGTTTTTTCAACAGAAAAAAAATAAATTAAAAGAGATTTCTTTAATTTCATTTTGAAATTTTCTATAATAAGTTTGCACGTAATTAGTGTCGTTGGTAAAAATTTATAGAAATCCAAATCGAATTATAAAAATATTCGTATATACAGAACTCGTTATACATTAAGTTTAACTAATGAAAATAATTATTACTTTATTGCGTTTTTTAAATCCGAAAGAAAATATAAATATTAGATTCACTTTTACAAATAACAATAGGTTTAATATAGTATTACAGAAATGACATAAATATTATTTTCCAGGTAAATTTATATTAAATTACAAAAAATACAATATATCAAAAAACTATGTAGATAAAAATATTTATATTTTTTACAATGTAAACAAATCCAAAATGATAACTCAACATACAAGAAAAAAAATATGAGAACATTACATTATCTGCGTATAAAAAAATTCATTGAATTTTATTCTATGCCACGCTTTCGATTTTCTTATCAGAATGTAAACATGAAAATAAACACATTCTTCTGAAAAAAAAAAATATTATATATAAGCCTATCGAACACAAACTCAACAAGTTATACATTTTATTACCGTAATAATTTCGTTTTATAGGACGCTCTTTACAGTTAAAAATAAACGAACTTTGTACGATAACTCGAAGAGTAAAACAGTGAAGCGAGAGACGAAAAAAATAATAATACATATATATAGAAAAATTTCTGTAAAATGAAAAAAAAATCGAGTCTGAAAAGAAAAAACTCGTGAAAAAGACGTAAACGGCGGCGGACAGCTGACGCTGCCACTTCGATTCGATTCCGTCTTATTTTATTTCTATTTTTCCTATATATTATATATATATATATATATATATATATATATATATATATATATATATATATATATATATATTATATTTATATTTATTTCACTAGTAATTCGAAAAATAAACTGGGGGGAGAGAATTTTTCGACATCATGGCTAAAATCGATTCCCGAAAAAGCGAAATATATATATATATATATATATATATATATATATATATATATATATATATATATATATATAAACATATAGGAAAAAAAAGAACGAGTCAAATCGAATGATTTGCCGGATGAGATAACAGCGGGTTCGTTTAACGCCCGGTTAATTTCGTGAAAGCAAAACTGGGTCGCGAAATATATTATTGTACATGCTACGATTGCTTTAATATTATTATAAATTATTATTATAATACGATTGTGCGTATTTCAATATGAATATTCACATAATAAAATAAACCCCTGCACCCTTATGAATTTTTTTTTAATTTGCGGTTAAGTTCGTATTTCGTTTTTAGCACTTTTGTTCGAATTCAATAATAAAATTTTTGTTTATATATATATATATATACCATATATATATTGCTTTAAAATTTGAAAGATCAAAATTCAAAAATATATTGAAAAAAATTCACATTTTATGAATAAAAAAACTGAATAAAATTATGATCATTTTAATGACTCAATCATTGCATGGTAATAATTTTTCTTTTTAAATTTTTCCTATAAATTCAATGAATATTCATATATCCAAAATTCTAAAACACACTTATTATCTTAATATTTTATAATAGTATAAAAATATAATTAATTTTTATTATCAAAAATAAAACAGCAATAATTTAAAAAATATTTTCATATGAAAAATAATTGAAAATAAATATTGCACAGTATAAATATCAAAATAGGTCACGTAACTTTACAGTACATAAGTTATGACTAGATTGCCTCAGATCAATTATCGAGTAACAAACCATCGACTAAACTAACCGCCAAGTTACATAAGTGAAATATTAAATAATAATTCGTCTTCGATTACCGCAGAAATTCTATAAGATATAACATTACTGCGATAAAATATATACGCTCGATATAAAGTTAAAGCAACTTAATATGCCATACTATTAAAGTCTCTCTCGTATTGCTTCCGAAAACTTTTACGAATCCCGTAGTAATAATAATACAATATATAATGGTAACTAACAGTTCAAAGTTATAGATTAATTCAAAGAAATACAAACTTTTCACCTCGTTTTTCAAAAAAGAAAAAAAAACTGTAATTCGATTTGACCCAGTTTTTTTTACGAGGGAATTTGTTGGAAATATTCAGAAACGAAAAACGTCGACTTACAACTTTTTAATAAATTCTCGTTAAAAATTTGTTCAAAATCTCATGTAATTCTCTAGTACAATATTGTCGTCTATTTGCATTTTTATACTATTAAATTGTTAGTGAATTTTTATGATACAATTTAACTTTTTGGAAATATTTTTTTATTGTAAATATTCAATGAAATCGATTTGATTTCCTGAAGGAAACAGCTTTTTGGCACTATTTTAAATTTTATATTCGATTATATATATATATATATATATATATATATATATATATATATATATATATATATATATATATATATATATATAATAGACGTAAAACTTTTCAATTCTAATAAAATACTTTATTCTGAAAAAAATATTTTCCACTACATATTTTTAATTTAATATCACAATAAAAAAGTTTGATAGTTGAATGCTGAATCATGAGATTCATTTTATAAAAATAAATAAAAGAGTTTTGAAACCTACATTTTTATATATGAATTTAATTTTATTCAACAAATAATAGTTGTCAGAGTTAAATATTTTATATATTCTATATTTTTCACTTTCCATATTTACATATTTATATTGAAAAGCTTATTACAATTACAATTATGTGTAAATTTATAGAAGAAATGTAATAAAAAAATAATTAAATAATTCTTTATATAATAAAAAATTAAAATCAGATATCAAAACTTAAAGGACGCCTAAAATAATAAATAAAACATTATCATGATGATATATACAATATTAAAATTTATATATCTGAAATATATTTATGCAACTAAATATAGTGTTAATTTAAAAATTAATTCCATGTAACGGTTTGCATATTTTCATTTAAAGTTTCCATCGACAACATTTTTTTTGTTTTTAATTAGCAAAATATTTATTTAATAATAAACATAATTCATTCGTGCTTATGATATTCGTATATAGAATCAAACACTTACGACAACCTCATCAACACATAATTGAATCGTGACGAATTCGCGTCAACATTTCAAAAATTTCACCACCACGCCGCATAATACAAAAGTTCGACACGCGAACGACTTTTTTTTTTAACGGCTCTCGAAGTAATTATTTAAAAAAAAATGAGATTTGGTAAGATGCAAAAAAAAAATTCATATTTATATTTATATATACAAAATGTGAACCGTGAATGCGATAATAGTGGTGGTCGGTCGTGACGTTGCAGGCGTGACTCGTCAAGAGGTCCACGACCGACCCATTGTGATTCGAATCAGTGTTGCGTTCAAAAACCGACCCTGATACCCTCCGTTGACGATATGACCTCGTAAATAAATGCACACAATATATATATATATATATATATATATATATATATATATATGACAAGAAAATACGTAAAACCACAATATATATATATATATATAAAGAAATGAAAACAAAGCGAACAGTATGCGAGGAAAATCGCACGGGTTCCGAGTCGACCTACTGGCCCACAAACAATACGAAGAACTCTCTCTGAAAAAAAAAATTAAAAAAAATAAGCGGAAGGTATCAGAGAAAAAATGTAGAGGGTTGACTTCCGTAATGGCGGTATAATTAAATGTTTTCATATTTGTACGTTTTGTTCGAATATAATGATCGACGTTCGCATTATTATTCTATATATAAAACTTGAGTAATTTGTGTGAGGCTCTATCGTCAATCGGTTATTTTTAACCCTTAAATGTGATTGTAAAATATATATATATATATATATATATATATATATATATTATATAATAGTAATTATCGTTTTTATTATATAAAAAAAAAAGTTTCTAGTTTTAGATCTTAAATTTTATTGATTTAACCTTGGTTAAATTGATCGTTCAACATTGACGACTGTTGTACGGTTAATATTTTTAACTATCAAAAATTCAAAAATATCATTTACACTACTATACCTTAAAAATTAATAATATAATTTAAATATTACATTAAAAACAACATGTTAATATCTAAAATTTAAAATTAAAATGTAATTACGAACGTGCTAAAAATAAGAGTATTACAATACGTACGAGGCAAAATTACATAATTACGGTACGATTTTAGAAATTTTAAATAACTTTAATTACCGGATCGAAAGTCAAATTAACATGCTTTAAAACCTGGGTAAAAAATAAAAGTAAGCGTCTTTTTTTTTCACTCGGGGAGAAAAACGAATTAGAAAATCCAATTACGACGAACATCGCAGACAAATCGTCGAAAAACATCGAAACGCATAAACATTTTCGTTGCCGTTGCCACACTTTGTACTTCGGAACAAAATTAAAGCATCAGCAAATATATATATATATATATATATATATATATATATATATATAATAGGAAAAAAAGATACGAGTTATTTTACACATTTAGTACACATGCGATAATTGCCACAGTCATTAACCAGGCAATGGTCAAACGCTGGTCTTTTATATGTTGGTCTCTGTGCATTTTTTGACATTCAAATAAATGCGCATATCTTATTTAGTTATATAATAATATGACATTTATATTAAAGTTATAATATAATTGGATATATAACTGAATTTTTATATACATATATATATAATAGATCATATGAAACGTTCAAATATGTCGCGAAAATCATTGATAGAAAATTGTGCACAAATGCTTGAAATTTTTTTTTATATATAAACTCAAATAAAAAGTCTATCATCTATATAAAGAAAGAAAATAAATAACATTCCTCAAATATATTTTTTTTTTCATCGAGATGATACACTAATAATGACAATTTTTACCAAAATTTAATAATATTTATTTAAATTACGAATGATAATTATTGTTAATATAGAAAATTAAAAAAAAGGTTAATTAAAATTTTTAAGCATAATTCGTCCTTAAACATCTGTCAAAGCACAGAATTTCGTAAGTTTACCACAATTGTGACGTTGACACAAACAAACAGACATTCGTACGAAAAATAAAAAGTAAATTTTACAAAATGGTAAATATCCTTTTTTTTCTTTGAAGAAGAAAAAAAAAGAAATAAATAAATAAAAAAATAAAATAAAATAAAAACGAGTAAAAGAGCGTGAACGGTCGCACGAACGTTAATGACAGACGACTCTCACAGTACGAAGAATACGCTAATGCGGTTCAACTCCCGGAAACAATTTTAAAGATTACTGTTAAGTTACACCAACGAATAGAAAAAAAGCGACGAGAAAGAAAGAAAGAAAGAAAAAAGAAAAAGAAAAAAGAAAAAAGACAAGTAATAATGAAAGGGAAGCACGGAAAGAGAAGAAAACGTCGGTTAACGTCCCCTCTTTTGTCTTCAAAGATTTTGAAGAATAATGGTCGCTGCGTTCCAAAATCCGAGTATAATGGTTCTGTTTTGGACGTGAAAAGCCGCTCAGGTGATGTGCTCATTATTAATTACGATATTTTACTTTCAGGTGAAAATGAAAATAAAAAATCGTCTCGTCTTTCACATAACGCTAAATACTGCTCGCTTTTCAAAAAAAAAAAAATATGAAATAGAATTTTATAGATCTATGTTAAATATGCATTACGTAATTTTACTTTAAAAAATCAATTCAAAATAAATATATTGATATTATTTTTGGTAAATTTAATGCATCAAAACCTTCACGTATAAATATTTTTTTTCTTATTATGGATATTAAAGAACTTTAATAGACTTGTATTTTTAAAACTTTTAATGGAAAATCATTGATGTAAAAAGTGGAACAAATCACTCTGTAATCAAACAATTATATCTAACAATAATAATTTCTAAGAAAACTTCAATGATGAGCTATTAAAACTATTATAGCATTACTTAAATTAATATTATAAATATAAAAATATACGTAACATATTCAGAATATTATTATATTTATTTAATATGCAACATATTCTTAGTACAAATATTAAATATAGTTAAATTTTTCATTTATAAAATTCATGAGACAAATATTTAAATACAAAATATAGTAACATGATAAATTATTTATTTTACTCTGAAAAATATATAATTATATTTCTATCGTATATAATAAATAAATCTAGAAAAAAAAAAACGATAACACAGTCGCCATTAAAACCGCGACTTCTAAAGATGAACACGCTATTATAAAATTGAATCATAAAATATTTAATATATCGATCGATATAAAATAATAAAACACATTTGACACAAGGGTACACACGTATAACAAATAACAAAATTTATTATAATTGTATTATTTATTATAGTGTAATAAATACGATTTAATAGTGCGACGATCGGCTCGGCTTCAAAAGCGCGGCTTAAAATTGATAATCCCCTGATAAAAACTCAAACGATATATATATATATATATATATATATATATATATATATATATATATATATAATGCTATATCAATTTTTCATTCGGTATTTAGAAGCGATGTTATCGCTTGTCAATTTTAAAATCAAATAAAATATTTACTTTAAGATTCAGCTCACTTAATATTATATATTTTTTGGAAATATTTTGAAATATCGCAAAACGAACGACTTTTTTTTGTCCTAACAAGATAAAGCACTCAAAATGAAATCTTTCATTTCCTCGGTGTAATTTGTATTTAAACAATGTCGACTGTTTATTTAATATATATATATTTTTTATAATATAATAGTAAATTTACAAAATCTTAGTAGTAAAAATCGATGATTTATAGTACGAGTGATAGATTATTCAATTATCAATTAGAACGCCGTTTTTTATTATATTTTAAATTAAAAATCAATGCTTTCATATAAAAAATAACATTCTGATTACAGATTAATAAACCTATATATTAATTTTAAATCAGTATAAAAATATATACCAAAATTTATTATATATATATATATATATATATATATATATATATATATATATAATAAATTTTGGCTAAAATGTAAATAAAAAAAAATACCGTATAAAACATATAAAAAATAAATTAATTAATTCGTTCAATTCAAAAACATCGAAACTCTCAATTGAATGACAACGCGATTAATAAAGTAAGCCATCATTTCAGTACCAGTAGTTTAATAATTATCAAAAGTTATATTAGCTACAATCGAAATGATTATACGATTATAGGGGTGCGTATTTTCTATAGACATAAACTATAAAACCGGATTATGTACGCTGTGAAATTTCAGTGTTTGACGTTTGGGGCTGAAATGGACCTACTTGGACCCCGCTGCTGTAGATTGGAAGAGATAGCAGGGGCTTTTTTAACGGTGTGGAACCGCTACCATCACAGAGAGAGCAGTACCTTTGAAGAAAAAATAATAATTACAATCTTTATTTATGAAATGAATCTATTAAATATCTATTTTTTTCTATGATTTCTAAAAAAAAAATAATAAAAATCTAAAATTATTTTATTTTTATAACTAAATAGCGAATTTACTTCTTTGTTGATTTAGTGAAACATATACATGTGTATGTATGTAAAAAAAAAATATTGATTTAGATATCATGTTGCTTAGATAAAAAATACGTCAAAAATTTTGTAATATAATAAATAACGTAACGATTGAAAATAACACAACAATTAAACCTTGAAACGACTTATTGATGTTTTTCTGTATATTATAATATAAAATAAATTAATTCAATAATATTTAAAAAAATGCATAGATATTATAAAAAAATATAAAAATTCTGACATTTTAAAACTGCGTTCTATTAATAAAAATAATGTTATAAAATCGAGCAAATAAAAACTAGTGCATTAACAGTTTGACAACGCAAACATTTTGTTCTTTATTACGGTTATTAAGTCCATTAGTGCTCTTTTTTGATAATAAAAAGCTTTTTTGTGCGCGCAAGCGCGCGCGTGTGTGTGTGTGTATGTACAAAATGAATATTCATTTATATGTAAAAATGTCAAATGATTTAAATAATTTATATAATAAAAAAGCTATTATTAAAATTATGTAAATGAAAGAAATTATCATATTGAAAGATCGATAAATTGATCATTATTTTATTATATATATATATATATATATATATATATATATATATATATATATATATATATATATATAATAAAATTTTAAAAACGAATTAATTAAATAAAAATTATGTATATATATTCATCAGAGCTTCTCAAACTTTTTTAAATATTTTATTTAATATAAAAAATTCGTTCGATAATCAGACATCTTCGATCAATATGGAATGTTTTAATTAATTTTCGCGCGTAAATTGAAATCGTTCGAATTTGTACGCGGTCTCGCCGCGTTTCATCATAATTAATAATAATATTCGAACATTTTAAAATCGATCGAATATATATATATATATATATATATATATATATATATATATAGGGGAAGAATTCGCCCGTCGTCGCCGTCTAATTTTCGACGAAAAAACGACGGAAAATAGGGGGTTCCGAGGGGGGGGGAATCGCGAAAAGATAAAGTTTATGTTTGTTCACTTTGAATACGGAATTGAGTGAAAATAAACGTTGAATTTTGTTTGAACAGATAACGAGAGCAACATAAAACGCTATCGGGCGCCACGAGAACCCGATAGTAACGTTTAAAACGCTATATACGTGTGTAACGTAACGTTTACGCGGTGCGAGCAATTTTCGTAAAAATGCTTTAAAATATATATATATATATATATATATATATATATATATATATATATATATATATATATATATTTATTTATTTTGAAGATGACAAAAATAAAGCTATTTACACGCGCGATCGTTTGAAATATTCACGACGATGATTTCTAATGGATATATTACAATATTTTCGGTTAAATTCGGCGAGTGCGATTAAATTGAATCGACTTAAATTGATCGCAATTATATTTTAACCCTTTGCACTCGGGACGTTTTAAAGCGTTATTTTTTACTCTAAATTTAAAATTATATATATATATATATATATATATATATTAATATTTTAACATTTTATATAGAATATATAAATTAAAAAACAGTATATTTTTATAGTGTTATTTACTTACCTATATTGATCTGATCAGAATGCAACAGTTCAAACCCACGCTGTCACCATTTATTATTTCATAAAATATTATAATAATTCAATATAATGATAGAAGAAAAAAAACATCTATTAAATATTAAAAAAAATGTTGATATATAAAATTATTAAGTAAAAATTGAGCGTAAAACTGGCAACTATTGAGAGATAAATAGCCCGCATAATTAAAAAGATGTATTTTTTTTTATTTTTTAATTATATAATAATTATAAATAATTTCAATATTACATAATTTCTCACATCTCTTCCATATAATATTTTATAATATATAATTATCAGCGTGAAAGTATACGACTAACCTAATTTTATTATTCATTTTGCTGAATTTACAAAATCTTTCATGAAACACTGCATATCTCTAATATAATATACCATATATACAAAGTTTTCATTTCACATAATCAAAATCATCGAGAGGCATTATTAATATTACAATTTTAAACGAGAATATCGTATAACGCGATAGTTTTATAGCGATATTAATAACTACCGGTAATTTTATAAATTTATTATGTAAATAGTGTGTGAAATATAGCGCCCCTTTTCTGTTAGCGCCCTGCGGCTGCCGCCTAAACGACCTATTCCATAAAACGACGCTGCATATGATAGATAACACGTGATAAATGATTTAAAAGAATAACGTATAATCTTATTACGTCAACTTTGTAATTCATATCAAATGAATTTTCATGTATATTAATAAAAAAAAATATATCGAACGATAAAAATATAGCATTAATATACATATATATACGTCTATATATTGAATAATTATTATTATGATTTTTATATTTTTTGATTATTATTTAACGTATATTCTTATATATTTTTATATATATATTTATTTTTTGAACCGGACGTCTTGTTTGTTTGAAATGTGTAATTTTTAGGTCGACGAACCGATGTTTAATAATCTTACGCACTTGATAGGAAACGTCACGTCACATCCCGATTTAAATTTTTTGAACGAAAATCGCCCAATCAACGTAATTATTGAAGAAGAAGAAAAAAAAAGATGGGACGACAACGATGACGATTACAAACATTAAGCCTCGAATGATACTATCACGATAATTACAATGTAATAATGCATGAAGGCGGAATAACATGATATAAACACTTACTGTAAATCTATGGTTAAAATATTATAAAATATATATATATATATATATATATATATATATATATATAATTCCTATCACTTATTATTCTCATATTCATACCGATATAATATGACCTATCATTATCACTCTTATAATTATCGACATTATCATATCTAACATTGACACACATAATTCTACAAATATTACACATTTACATAATATAATTATTTTATATATATAACATGAAAATATCATTATTAAAAATTTCAATATTCGAGTGAGCTTTTCTCGTGAAAATCTTCGATTATTCGAGGATTTTTCGTCGAAACGTACCGAATAACTAAAAGGCGTCTTACAAAACTACGTGTACGTAATAATACGTTCACGTGTAATACGTTATATTATATTGTGTTGTATTCGACTAGAATAGAAACTCGTAGAATATACGCGAGTAAATAACGTAAAATGCGCGTATGTTTTGTAAGTATATATATATATATATATATATATATATATATATATATATATATATATATATATATATATATATATATATATATATATAAGCCATTATGAAAGGAATACGTGACGTATTTTCTTGTCAGAATTGCACATCTAGTCTATGATTTATGAATGTTTGTTACGTTTCAATGGCATGAATAAGCCTTTAATACGATTTCTAGATGAAAATTCGATTTTTTACTACACCTAATTATACATTGCAATATTATATAAAAAATATCGATAAAAGAAACTTTCATTTTTAATACTAAAAAAAAAATAATTCTATGACTTAAATATATTTAAAGACAAAATTGAATTAATCGATCGCTATTATTTTCAGTTATTTCTAATATAAACCGGATAATACATTGGATAAACTGGATCGCGTATAATTTTTTTTTTAATCTCTAGTAATTCTGTCATTTCGTACGAACCCATAAAATTACACCCTCTTTAAATACGAGTCGACTCTCATAAAAACGTCTCAAAATAAACAACGTAATTATACGTCTAAAGACAAAATAATAGTGCACTCGTATATTACACGAGTCAATATTGAAACTGTGTCCGTGTTATTTATGTTGTTTTGGTTTGACTTTCAAACATACCGTAAATTCTGAAACTATTGTATAGACCAATTGCTACGAAATTTTTCGATTATTCAATTTTACATATTATTATTTTTTTATACGTAGAGGTCACTGTAAAATTTTAATTAATTATTTGACACTAAATGATCGATTAATTGATAAATCTATTAATTTATTTATATATTGTCATCGAGAATGAACAAGTATACATTATTTTAGCTCAATTATATATTGAAAAATGATCGAAAAATCAATTTAAAATTTTGTACCAGAGAAACAAACAACCAACCAACGAACAATACGACTTTAATAAAAGTGTAACAAAAAAAAATGTATACTTAAAAATTAAATTTTATCCAATTTTCAATACTAAAAATAAATTTAGATTCAAATATAGATCTTTTCTATAATTCCAAATTATATTTAGACTTTTTATAATAAGATCATATTGAAATGACATAAATATATATAGAAATGAGCTCGCGCAAATATGAAATAGAAACCTCACCGACAATATTCCATATATGCCATCAGGCGGCGTGCACACTAAGTGCATTTTATCGGATCTAAAGATTTCAATCTTCGTGTCCGCAACTTGGCGCGGCTATCATTTCAGCGATGTGCCACTTCAACGACTTCCACGAGATTTGTTACCGAATACAATATGAGATATTTTAACATGATCCGATTCCGACGTCGCAATTTTCACTCAATGCGCCGTACATAGAATATAAAAATACACCAAAAAAAAAAAAATAAAAAAAAATACGTACAAATTGAACATTTTAGCAATTCAAATGGCGAAACGGGCAAACTGTGGAAAATTCATATTTTATTTCGCCTCGTTGAAATTCTCACACAAAGCACAGAAGCGACCGTCACAAAGACAGATTTCTGTTCTTCATACGCTTTTCATGATTGTGTATACACAATTACGTATTGCACTATCGTTTTATCCATTGTGACAATACGCCATCGCATATTCACATAAACATAATGCACATTTATATATATATATATATACCATATATATATATATATATATATATATATATATATATATATATATATATATATATATATATATATATAAAATCATAATGTATTGTTAAGTCTAACAAAACAATACAATACATCCAAAGACCTTCTTACACGATAATGAAAATACACACACATACACACATACATACACATAAAAATCGATAGTGTAAATATATGACGATGATACGAACATGCACCGAGATGACCTCACGACTTACATAATAGTGACTTAATAAGCGTAACCAGACTATTGCCACTTGTTCTAGTTATGGTGCAAATTCGATGTGACCTAACGTTCGATAAATACAATACAGTATATATTTTTTTATAATATATATATATATATATATATATATATATATATATATATATATATAACATTGGCATATCTCGATGTTGATAACCGTCGAGTTGAGGCAGGTCAACGTTGAGAATTTTATAAATCTTGGATGTGTTCCATAGTTCACGAATATCGAATATTTATATATATATATATTTTTATTTTTGGCCGTATAGTGGATTTTTGAAACGCTATAAATCTTCATTAATACTATTTTTATATATATTATGTAATTATAAAGATGTTTATAATAGATTGCGCGTTGTTATTTTGACGAATAAACGTATACGTTGACTTGAATCTGTAAAATTAATAAACATCAAAGCAACATTGGTTTATCATTAATCTAATAATTCTGATAAAAATATGAAATCTAATTTTTAGTACAATAAAATATCGATATATGTGGATATGAATATTTTAGATATAATAAATAATTTTATATATATATATATATCGTTGAATATTTGACTTCAAAAAAATATCTTAATAAATAATTTTAAAATTTACACGCATAATAATATCACAAATTACAAAAATTTCATGTTAAAAAGAATTCGCCGCATAGACGAAAATTTATTGCAATATTCAAAAGAAAACACTCTCTCGTCGATGAAAAATCGCTATCGAATCTAGAACTTGGTCGCGTTCAATTTTTGCGGAAAATATGAAAACGCCGAATGAAAAATAACGCAGAGGAAAAACGACTCACTGAAATACATAGAGGAAAAACGAAAAACTGTTCGCGTGTGTGAGTTCATTTTTTTTTTCTATTTTATTCTTTTCGTTATCTCCATCGGTCATAAAAATAAATACGTTATTCAGAGTCATAAATTAAACTAAACGATTATTAGATTACTGTGTTATGTACACATATTCGAGCTGTGTTATATTTTATGTTATAGTAAAAAAAAAAAAAAAAAAATGCCGCAACAACCGGAGATTTGTGTTTTCGATCATCGACCAGACCCCGGCACCTGTCACCCGTACATTTTTCATAATAAAATAAAATATATCAAAGGCGATTAGAGTATGATAGATGTATATGCATAATTGATTTTTATACTTTCATCCAAATATCATATATATGTTATCATGTAAGTGTTGACAATCTGTATTATACCACTAAACTTAAGAAGTAATGTATAGATAATCGTAATAGATCAATTATTTTATATAAAAATAATGATATAAATCCTTGCTCTCTTATCGTTTTAAAATATATTTTCACGGTATATAGCATAAATTATAACGATTCTAAGGATTGACGCGAAGTAATCCCTGTATTTTCACTGGCATTTGCAAAAATCATAAATCAACATATATTTTGATTCGCTTAATCGCTTTATAAACAAAATCGGTTTACATCAGCATGATTTGAAAATTTTTATATTTTTCTCTTTATTTGTATGTAAATATATTACAACAATTCCGCTTTATTAATGGATGTCATCTCGAAATTATTTACAAATGATTATCAAAAGACTCTGACGATTAAAAGAATGTAACAAGTCAGATTATTTCGTTCATAAGCTAAAGAGCAAACAAGAAGATATTCTTCAGATGATAAAATTGTGAACTTTAAATAATCTTTTTTATTAGAGAGCTTTAATAAATCTCCATTATGTGAATAAAAATATTTGTATACACGTTAAGTAATTCAAAA
The DNA here is from genome assembly GCA_024500535.1 of Leptonema lineaticorne. Classification (NCBI taxonomy): domain Eukaryota; kingdom Metazoa; phylum Arthropoda; class Insecta; order Trichoptera; family Hydropsychidae; genus Leptonema; species Leptonema lineaticorne. Next base: position 10,398,368 of record JANIJI010000017.1, read on the forward strand.
ACACTTAGAATAAACTAATATACATTATATTTGTTTATTAATATGAAAAAAAATCTGACGTGTAAATTTAAAAATGAAGCTTATCAATTATCTATGCATTTTATGTATTTAAAGACTTAAACGATAAGATAAATTTATATATTTCCGTAACACCATATATCTAAATATTCAACAAAAATTCGATATAGATCATTAAAACTCATCAATTCTATTATAAATATATTGAAAAAAAGACTTAAAATAAAGGTCAATGTTCCATCGTAGTTCTTATCATATTTTAAACATAAAATATCTAAACTATCATATTTTGCCTTATCTAAAAATATACATGTTACCGTTTATATACAAACATAACAGAGTATATTCAAATATGTTAGTAAAGAAATATTTGAGAAATCATCATCGATCGACACTCAAAACGATAAAATATACTCATACAAACACACACACACTCATATATATATATATATATATATATATATATACGTGTGTGTATGTATATTTATATACGAACGTCGTGATTGAATCCATCGTACGTATTCGACGATTGAAATCTTTATATACGTACATTCGATTTTCTCAGAGATAGTCAACCATTTCAATGTAAGAATTTAGATTCAAAAACATTATTAATCAAAATATTTATTTTTCAATTTTATATTTCAATGCCCAAAATTTTGCATTATATATATTATATTACAATTATTTTTATAAAAATTAAATTTTAAATTGCATATAAAAAAAACGATGAATTAAATATATAGATATAGTTTAAAAATCATGTATTATTCACAGTAAAAATATTCTAATATACTAAAAATATTACATGAAGATTTAAAAAATATTTTTTTTTAAATAATAAATGAAAAAACTGAAATCGATCGAAAGCTGCCACAGTTACCGATCTCTGTGGAAAGATATTCCGCTCGGTGAGCTTTCAGAGAGCTTTCGCTATCATTAGACTTTCGAGATGTTTCAGAGCTCGCCACAATTCGAACCTGTCCGAATGCATTTGAAAGTCAATTTCGAATTTAATTTCGAACGTTATAAAGGCATATCGTATGAACGGAACCGAAATATCCATGAATAAACATGCGTTATTAGCATATATCTTCAATTAAAATATTACAAAAAAAAAAAAACAAACTAGTGAATTCACTGTAAAACATCAAGAGCAAAAACGCAATTACTCACATATATATATATATATATATATATATATATATATATATATATATACTTGTATTAATAAATTTCTATTTAAATAAAATGCAATATTGATTATCGATATAGTCTGCGATTCGATGAATGAAATCTATTCAATGCCAATATATTGATCAATCATGTGGTTAAATCTTTTTGTCATTTTTATGATCCAATATTTTTATTGCGTTGTAAACAGTTATTGTAGAATTATCACTGATAATGTACGATATTTTTTTTTCTTGTATAAATATCATGATACAACGTTTTTTTTTTTAATATCATTAACTTTCATCAACTTTTACCTATATATTTATAATTAAATGTATGAATAAATTTATTGCTATCTTTTATATATATGAATAAAATTTTAATTTATTTAAAAAAAATATTATTTTTATTATATAATACAACTGATATAATATCGTAATAAAATTCTAAATAAAATAAAAATATTTAAAGATTGTCACGAACAATATTTAACGCGGTTAAGACGGTTTGTATCGTAATTTCTCATCGGCCGTGAAAGATAACGGCACATATCAAAGTCGGCTCAAGTCTAAAGCGTAATTTCAACGGTTCAATTTTAACTATTACGTTGATTTAGTTAGCAAAGATCGGCGGAAGCAAATGGACCGGAAGTTATCCGAATTGGAACGGGTTAAAATGTAGTAACCGACGTAGGGCCATAATAACGTTAAACGTCTACTACTGAAACACATGTATTTATGTTTAAAGGGTTGATCCAATTTAGAAATTTTAGCTAAATACGCTTGATTAATATTTGACGATTACATATATGGAACAATGATAATATTAATATATGATAATTGACGATTCCATATAATTAAAATGTGAAAATTATATATGACACACGTTCAATACTAAAATAAAGCATTTAAAATTGTGTATGATAAATAGAAGTTATAATACGTGAATATATATATATAATATTTTTGCTCACTAATAAAAATCACGTTTCATATTAGAAACTCATATCAGAATATCAAAATATATATATTATATTTTACTGTGAAAAATATATATTTTTACAGTGGCATACAAATAGATTTTCACGCGCGTATTTAATAATATTTATTAAATCAAAAATACTTATATATTTTTTTATGTCAGTTCTACATCCAATATTCATATATTATTCATGACACGATATTTCTTATATAAAAATATTTATCAAATTAATAATTTGGTATAGTTAAAATTGTCATAATTCAATTTACTTATTTTTTTTTTCATTCTAAAGTATAATACATTTTACATCTGAATTGTTAAATTAACTTATCTACATTAAGCTGTTTTAAAACGTGACAATTTAAACCTGCATCGTCGTCATTTAATCTAATATAAAATATTATTACTATAATTTTTATTAAATATAATTATTGACTGAGTTAAGATATTTATGATTATATTTAAAATTTTTTTTTTAAAGTTGATCACCATAAATATTGAAAACTATTTACTAGAAAGTCAGTTTTTGCTTCTTTTTATACAATATATTTATTTATTTTTTTAATGCGCAGTAGATAATTATTAAAAATAACTATAATCATCATTGATTGTTCAATATAAATATGAATATTTCAATTGAGCAAAAAAGTAAATAAAAATATTAAAATAATATAATACATCGACCATAAATAACGACGAATAGGATAAACAAGAAGAATATTTTTATAAGATCAGAAAAGGGAACACGTTTTAAATATATAAGTATATGAATATATATTGTATATAAAAAAGCACAAAGTCATAAAATAAGCGCTTTGAGCGATATGACTTCTATATAATATATTTTTAACCACTCGACAGAGATGGAGAACTCAACTCGGCTGTCGTTTCTATTTCGAGACTGGCGAGATTAAAAGCCACAATTAATAAAAGCGAGAGCCGTTTGAGATGCGCCGGTTTTTTATTTTATTATTATTATTATTGTGAACAAAAGTCAATTGTGACTAAAACGTACCAAAAATTTTAATGTAAGCAAAAAAAAAATTTTTTTTTCCACTCGTGTGGACGCATCTTTATCTTAAATATGTATTTCACGATTTCGTTTATATGGTCGTTTTTATACGACGTAAGAAACTATCATTAGATTTTTGTGTGAGACCGTATATTAAAAACTCGTTTAAATATCAAACATTATGCGATGATTATATCTACGTTTATTTCTATATATAATTTTTTATATAAAAATCTACTATTTTTAGTATAAAAATATCTAATAATATTTTACTATATATTAACTGAATTTCTTCTAAGAAAATTTGATTAAATTATAAGAATTGATTAGAATATAGTATTTTTTCGATATTTTTTTTAATTTACTGCATATTCTTCATTACAAAAATTCAATATATCAATATCAAAAGTATCAAAAATATACGTTCATCTCGTTTATGACAAACGATTCAACCATCTTTTTTTTTAACACCGAATCACACCAAAAAAGAAAGAAAAAACTTAACTATAATAATATTAGTGTATGTTTGCGAATAATCACGATGAAATTTAGCGTAAAACATTTAGATTTCGTGACCATAAATATTATAACACGTTCGCCCGAATGCAGTATGTAAAGTTAACCAGGAAGTCCGGGTCGTGTGACTCCTGATAAGTATGGAAAGTCTAGACAGTTATGAATGCCTGAGATAAAAGGGATGAGGGTGAGGGGTTAAACATAACTTTTAACTTAAACCTTAATATGCTCGCTTGTTATAACAATTATTATTGTTATCAGTTTTAATAAATACTCCCTATATATTTATATATATATATATATATATATATATATATATATATATATATATCATCGCATTAGAAATTAAAACGTTATCGAACCTTATCTATTACGGTCTGGCGGTTGACATGTTTACTGAACGAAGAAAACAATTTAACGCTCGAATGTCCTTTTCGACTGAACATTGTCGATATTTATATATATATATATATATATATATATATATATATATATATATATATATATATATATATATATATTTATTTATTTTGCAATTGCAGAGAAAGTGTATAAAGTTCGCTGAACCATATACAATTCAATAAAAATTTATTTTAAAATAAATAACCGTAACTTTAATAGATTATTGGTGAACGTATTTTGTTTATCGTCGATATCAATTATAATATATAATAAAATATTGGACGTTATCGATATATTTTCTAATTGTTAATAAATAAAGTAGAACAAATATGTTTTTTTTTTCTCATAAAGTTTCATGACAATAGACCAACAGTAAGTAACATATAATATATTTTATCTAATCGTGTATTTTAAAATCGAGTTGTATTTCTAAGAAGTGTTTCATATCTTCAAAATACGTACACGAATTTTTTGAGTCAAATTAAACTTTTTTTATCGATCGATATTCAACTTCCATATATTAACTTTTGTATAGCATATTAAATTCTTAAAATAAATAAAATATTAGTTAAAAAATATATAAAAATGTTAACATTTTTTTAATTTATTTTTTTAACTTAAAAAACAATATATTATATCAAGTTTTGAATAAATATTTCAAAAATATATGTATAAATTATATTTAAAAAAAATCATCGAGAACACAACGAGACGAATCAATAGCGTACAATTCGACATTTTCCGAAACGAGTTTTCCGAATTTTCGCGATGCGAAACGTCGGAAAATTTTATACGCCAGCGAATGGAATATTCAGAATTCGCAGTGGCGTGCAAAAACCGAGACGTTTATTTGACAATTTCAGCTGAAATATGAGCCGCTCGTATCTTTCGCCGCAAAAGTCTTGTTAAATTATAAAAGACGTTACGACCTATTAAACGTTAAGCAAAATTGCAGAAAGGCCAATATATCAGACTGGCTATTGAAAATGTGGAAAATTTTTAGTTATTGTACTCTATGTGCGTAATTTCGTTCGGAATTATTAATTTTGAACGATAGACGTGATTTAGACATTTTTATCGCATTAATAAGATTATTATTATATTTATATATGAAAATAAATATAATAAAAAAAATATATAAATTGGTCATATATTAAATATTTATAGTGAAAATATTTTTAAGATACATAATAGAATTTTTTTAATAATATTTTTATTACTTTTTCCTTTTCAAAATGAAATTCTCACTTATATAAATTTAATATTTTTATTCATAATAAAAAATTAAAATATACATAATATAATACAAAGTAATCATATCTATAGTTAATCTTTATATATTAAAATTAATTAAAAAATTTTACATTTATATTTTTATTAAATTTTCAACTGAATTGCGAAAATAATTCTGAAAGAATAAATTCAATTTTTTAATATTATTTTTAAATAATACTTCAAATTTCAAAGCTCACGATTTAATCAGATTATATATATATATATATATATATATATATATATATATATATATATATATATATTAAATATCACCAAAAAAAATATATTCTTAGGAAAAATAATGTGCGCATATTATTTCGACACTTTTTGACAGCATTTTATAATTCAGAGGAAACATTGTCATCAAAAGTTTAACACTAATCAATTTCAAATTTTACGACACATACATTGTTAACTATTATCAATATTACCACAAAACATAAACAACGTATATGTGAAAATAATAGCGCATTTCCAGTAAAACATTTGCATAAATCTGTCGAACGAGCGACAACATTTTCTAAATTTTCAAATAAGACATTTCAGAAACGATGCGTTCTGCACTATAAACATGTCGCCCGTTTTCAATAACTAAAAAAAAACAAAATATAAACAAACAAACACACCAAAAAAAAAACAGATCGTTTGACATAAACAATGACCGTTTTAAATAATGTTCAACACGTTCCGGGCAAAATGTATCCGTCGACACGTTATACGATTTGATTGAACGTTAACACTGAAAACTAACGATATTAATCGTCTCATGAATCATATTTTTAATATTAAATAGCGAACAGACACGACACACAGTGAAAACGAGATAGATATATATATTTATATATATATATATATATATATAGCAAAAAAAAAAGAAAGCGACGAATAAAATGGCGCACATAAAACAAAATGAAAAGCGAAATAAATCAGATCGGGTCGTTAGTTTGGTGCAAAATGAAAAACGCGGCAAATAAAGAGATCTTTTGATGTGTAAAAGAAAAAATAACCATTGACTCCTGGACGTGTACAAAACGGTGATTTACGACAAACAGATGAATCTGGCTCTAATTAACGATGGAATTTTATATTTTATATAATTATAAAATATATATATATATATAAATATTTATACGATTGCCGTGTCGTAAATATATATATAATACTTATCATAAATAGGAATATTTCATTATTTTTTCGCGATTTTATAATTCGTTTTGACGCCGGGAAAGCGTTCGTGGGCAGGAAAATTTTTTTTCATTTTTTTTTTCGTTAACATAATGCGCGCATAATGGAAAAATGCTCGAAAATGCGGAAATCTTCGAGCGGAAAATTTTCCGCATCTTTCCCACGCGAGCGTCGCGGAAAATGCGCGATTCGGCGAAAAATTAACGTCGAAACCTTCGGTACATTGATTATTTTAATATATAATATTGTAAAAGTCACGATTATATAAATAAAAATAATTTATAATAAAATATAAAAATCACATTGAAGATTATAATCGATCAAATGATTTTTTTTTAAATAAAAAAATATATTTTTTTTACATAAAATAAAATGTTACATAATTATTAAATTTTAATATATAGTAAAAAAAACTTTATAAAATATTTTATTATATAAAAACGGTATATCGCTTCACCTGAAAGTGAATGGCTGATATTAAAACTAAAACTAAGTCGAAGAAAAAATATTTGCCGCATATTATCATCAAACTTTACGGGTTCACCTAAGTTTATCGTGTCGTAAAAAAAAGACTTGTGTCGTTTCTACGACGCAAATATATATGAAAAAAAAAAGTAAATAAACAACGTAAAAGTGCGATTCTCAATCTGCGTACGGTGCATCGCAATTTTTTACGTTAAATTTTATAATATATCTAAATACGTTTCATTCGTTATAATAAATAGTATTAAGAATCAATTATTTAAATTATCGAATATTTTCTATAATTATGGAATAATATAATAATAAATTATTTTTTCATAATTTTGCTTATTATTTAGAACAATAAAAATATTGATATTTTAAATATAATAAATATTGCACATATCGATGATTGAATTTAAAATAATCAAATTGAGAAACACTGTTTTAAATTCGCGTCGTGATTGCGTTTTTCCACGTTATTTTACGTTATATTTTCCAACACGACACAAGGTAAAAAAAATAAATAAATAAAGTCACCCTCAAACTGTTGCGATACAATTACGACCGACTTTTAAAGGTGCGATCATAATGCAAAAAAAATAAATAATAATAATTAAATAGAAAATATATAATCGACACAGGAATGAAAACTGAATAATATTTAATAGAATTAGATAAATCTAAATCGATATAAACGTCCTGTTAAAATGGCGATGACTAGTTTAATTCTCGTTCGAATGTCGACTTCAAAGGAGAAAATCTCGCGCGCGTCTGCAATTCCATTTCGAAAACGTGAAACTGTCCAGATTCGGGTCCAGAGATGCGTAAAATCGAAATAGAAATAACCAGCGCCTTGTAACCATGTTTGTATACGATGTGGCGACCGGTGGATATTTTTAAAAAATTAATTAAAATATCGTCGACGCGCCATACAACACTTATTACTGAGCTAATGATGCTTACTATATTAGTTCACGAATTTTTATATTTTAATTTGAAATTCTCAACATTCTGAAAAACTATTAAATGATCGATACGAATAAAAAGATGATTATTAATTAAATTATAAAATAAAAAAATTGAAAATTTTCAATATAGATTTTGGTCGACTATATAAACATCACAAAAAAAACTGCTCTACAATTATTTGCCAAATTCGTAAAGAAATTATTCGAATAACTTATAATAAATAAACATAAATATTGTCTCATGGTTCCATATTTCATAACTGTATATAAATTATATTAAACTATCAAAAAGTGTAATAAAAATGTTTTATCTGATAGTACATAGAACTTGCAGACGATATTTAAAAATTAAAATATATGCATAACAACCTTTGAACTTTTTATATTATTTTATTATAATTGAACCACCGAATGCCAAATCTTATAACCTTTAAGCAATTCATTAAAAATTTCGCATTTTTCTAAAGATTATAATCAAAAACAATATATAGAAAACTAATTTTCTGAAATGGAATCAAAATTTAATCGTATCTCAGTAGAAAAAATATCAAAATCAAATAATATTATATAATATATAACAACAAACACATCGTTTATTTCTAAGAATAAAACGATTATTTTCTTTATTTTCCGAAAAAATAATATGATCCGATTCTCAATATCCAAATAATCTAGATTTATATTTTCGTAATATAATAGAAAAATAACGCTATTATTTACATCTATATCAAATAATAAGAAATATTTTTTTTATACTAAAAAAAAATATAATATCAATTTACTAGACGCTTAATGCGAAATATTTTTCAAATATCTTTTAGTAAATTCTCACGAGTGAATCGTCATCTATATATATTTTTTTTCAGGATAATAATGATATAAATCATAATATAAATGTATTTATTATACATTAATGTCCTAACTGACGGCAGAATAAATACTTAATGAATATTTTATACGCGCTTAATAATTACGAGCGTCGTAACAAAAGCCGGTTAAAAACACGATATGTGAAAGGGGTTAAATAGCAGTTAACATACGGTCAACATTTAAAAAATAACACATTAAAACGACTGAACTCCAAACATTTTGAGAACATTAAACTGCTAAACAGTCTCTATTTCGTAGTCGTAAATTATGCATCACATAAAAATCATACGAACTTTTTTGTATGACGTATTATACTTGAAAGTGAGTCGAACGATAATAATAATAAAAAATAAATAAATAATAATAATAATAATAAAAGCATATTAAATATTGTTTACGACCGATAAAATAAATTAAAAGGCGCAAATGATGCGTTTCAGTGAAAAGGTGACCGATGTCAAATAAATAATGTAGTATAATTAATAATATGATGATTAATTATGTAATAATATCAATTATTAAAATCGTACGTCTGAAATTTTATTTTAGATCTGAATATTATTTAAATTTAATAAATTAATATTATTTTACTCGATATAGTTAATTTATTTTATAAGAGGTAAAAATTGATTTTATACTGTTTTACTATAAATCTTATATATTTTTTAAGCGTGATAAAAATTTAAACATATCGAAAATCAAACTGTATATGATAAAGAATAAAGTAATTTATTAGATAAAATATTTGATTTTTATTTTGAATTATTGAAAAGGGACGATTTAAAAGTTTAAAGACTAGCTTTCAAAAAATATAAATGCTAATTTCAAAAAATTTTATCCTTTATTTATTAAAAATTTAAATATACCATCTTAAGCTATTTTCTATTAAAAACTCTATTCAAAGACCATCCTTGAAATTTATTTTGTATAAATAATGGCAAATATTAAAATAAAATATAAAATTCATACATAATGGATTTGAAAATTCGAACAAAAATGTGTGGGAGAAATTCTTTTATTTCCGTCAAATAATAAATAGTTCAATTTAATCGAATATTAAAAAGTGCTTCGAATATCCAAAAAAAAAACGACTAATTACTTTCTGAATTTTTGCAGAATTTCCTTTCCATTTTTTTTTTTTTTGCTCTTTTAAAATTCGTAATAGAGACGACAGTAAAATGTCAATTTGCGCTAAAGTGTCAATAAAATTTCATAATAACGCTAAAAATGTCATTGAAGTGCTTTAATGAATATTTAAATTTCTTTAATAAGCCCCATATTTTATTCATACTAAATAGAAATCGCTTTCTTTATTAAAATTTTATTATTGGAAAAATTCACCCTCGCTTTCGTGCTTAAATAAAAAAAAATACTGATACCGCAGTCCCATTCAATATCCCAATTATTCTTTTAAATTTTTATATATTATTTTTTTTCTCGACCATTATAAATTATCTAGATTAATAAAAACGATTTTATTAAATTTATACTAGAGTAAATAATAGACAATTTCATAAATTTATATAATATTATTAAAAAAAAAACGTTTTAACACAACTAAAAATATTTTTTAAAAAACAAGAAAATACCACTACCAAATTGAAAATATTATATGAAACACGATATTCGAAAATATTCGATGAATTCAGTTCTATGATTTATGAAAAAAAAAAAATATGTGTCAGTTAAAATAATAAACATTATATTCAAAAAAAAAATCATAAAAAATAACGATCCCTCAGGAATTCTAATTGTACTTTTCGATCGCATTTGACTTTCAAAACATTCTAAAACGCGAAACACTTTTCGATGACAATAGAGAGAGAGAAAAAATAAAGGAAAAAAAATACTAGAAATTTTTTCAGCAATGAAAAATAAAAGATATCTTTTCATAACGCGTTACACACTATCGACTACTCGCTACGTTTTGGCACTGTTTGAAGAAGAAAAAAAATAATAATATATAGAAATAAAATATTTTGGCATAAATATTTATATATATATATATATATATATATATATATATATATATATATATATATATATATATTATACGTGTTTTGCGATTACCGCTTCTGTTTATACATTTATTATTATTATTATTATTATTATTATTATAAAAGCGAAAGAATCCCGTCGGCATATGCGAAGTGTCACGCGGGATTCTTTTATGTCTCGAACCTGTCAGTCGTTAAACGCACCAGCAGTCGGACAAATTCGTGTTAAATAATATCGTTCGCCACTTTAAAGTCGACTTGTGCAGTATTGATTTTCATTAAAAAAAAAAAAAAGCAGAATACTTTTGAAAGATAAATAAAACTTAAATTTAACAAAACGCCTACTCGAATTTTGAAAAAGTTTATGATACGCGCCAATTTCGCGACCCGCGGTTCAACGATGATACTCGGTTAAAATTATACGATTTTTCTATAATATAATAATGAAATTAATATTTACTATTAAGCGAAATTATTATTATTTTTTTGATATTATTATAAAATTTAATGTGGATAATCGCAGTCATTGATCATAAGAAAATTGTAATTAATGCTAACAATTCGAATGCAAAACTGAAGTGTTTTAAAATAAATTTAAAATAACTAGAAAATTATTGAATTAAAATAGTGTGTGACGATAAAAAGGTGACTATTGAAAGATATTTTTATTTGTTAAAATGAATATTTTGAAATATTTGAATGTTAAAAATTTTCAACAATTTTTGTACAAATATCTAAAATTTTCATTAAAGTGTGATTCTTGATATAATAATTAATTATAAAAATAGTATTTCATATTTATAATAAAAAATCTGATAATGAATCAAAATCAAAAATTTTGATCTAAATTTCACAATCCAAATTTTTACAAAATATTTTATAAAATAATTATATAATGTAATTTTTGAATTAAATGATCTTCTTTAAATAATTTATTTATATAATATAATATATTAAATATGTAATATGTTAGTGACGAAAGTGATTTCATTTATATTAGATATTTTTTGTTATTAAAAATAAAAAACAATACAATAATCGATTTCGTGTCCATCACACGAACGATACAATATTCAAAAATCATAAACGTTTACATGAACTTTCAAACAAATAATACTAGAAATACGAACCCGGACAATTTGTCATCGAGCCAAACGCACCCGCAAATGTTCTTCGCGACGCGCGCAACCCAAAACTCGTACAATGTGAACGACGCTTTAGAATTGCTAATTAACCGGTTCGAATGTGCGCGAACATCGACAAACGTCGTTTCAATCGAACGTATCGGCTCCATGTAGGGTGCTCCATAATAGTGTGATCGTGACGCGCGCCACAGTTTGCGAAGCACTCGAATCGTCGTTCTGTGCGAACAAATTCGATATATAACGAGTGTTTGCGTCGAAACGCGGCGTTAAATCGCTCGTCTCACACAGAAATAAGGTTAAATTGCGTACGAATTCAAACAATATATATATATATATATATATATATATATATATATATATATATATATATATATATATACCACTATTATTATTATTTTCGTTTCGATTGAAGATCTTTTGATTTGTTTATATATCATACCTGAAACAAAAAAAAAATATTTAATTAATTTATATATTTTTTAATATCGTCGGTGCTTAATGGGTTAAATGGTATATTCTATTGTATGTAAGGTTAAATGTGAGTAAATATGTTTGAGTACATAAATAGGATTCTGATTGGCTATTATATGTCCAATCAAAATTCTATTGTATATTCACAATACAAGCGGACCCGTGTGTAAATTCGTTTGCTATATAATTAGAAAATTTTTATTTTTATTTGATCATTATCATATACATCATACTTTTTTTATAGATTTTTATACATTTTATATGATTTTTATACAAAAAAAAAATAGTACACATAATAATAAGAATTAGTCAATAATATACAAAGTTAATTAATTGTAACAAAAATATGATTTTAATAAACACATATCAATGAACAAAAAAGTAAAAATATATCATTTTATTTTCATAAATAAGAAAATTTCAATCTAGATATTTATAAACAGTTTCGAGATTTATCAGATTTTCTCACGGACGACAGACAATAATAATTGTCATAAAAGCGAGAATTTCATTCCGTGAAAATGAATAAAAAACGACACGGGAAGATACGAAAGATACGATAACACAATTTTCTATAAGCTTATAATAGTCCAATTTCAACGAGATATCAGATTAAAATGTAAAAGATACACCGATCTATATATATATATATATATATATATATATATATATATATATATATATATATATATATATATATAATATATATAAATCAAAACTCAAAAAAACTTAGACCCCAAATGTCAACAGTGTCACCGATTTATTATTTATTTTATACTTCTCTTCTAGTCGTTTTAAAAATATATCGATCATGATTAATAATCGATAAACATTCGAGATTTAATCAATATCAATAAACGATCAATTTGAACGAAAAAGCGACATTGACAATGACAAATTCATCATAGATTTTTTTTTTCTATATAAAATATCTAAATATAATTATTGAAGAATGTGTCGTTTTATTGCAGTACAAATTATTATATGGTTCGTTCCCCCGTTGCGCTCAGTGGATATCGGGGTAAATTCCATACGTCGAAGAAATTTCGACAAAGTGATTTTATTACGAGTTTTTTTTTTTTTTTTTTTTTTTTTGTAATAAAATATAATAATATAACAGCGAAATTCGAGAGCACAATAATAATCCGATATAACACAATCGAAATCGCCGTAATAAAAAAGGTAATCTACAACAATGGCCATCGGCTCGATAACGAGTCGTTAATGGCATGTCGGTTATGATTTACGACGCGACCGTCGGTTAATATTCGACATACGACCACGGACGCATTCGGGATTTTATCCGGGAAAAGACAGGAAGGTCTGATTTTGAAAAAAAAAATACGTACGCTAATATTATTTTATACATATATAATTATATAAGCCTCAGAATGAAATCATATATGTGCTATTGAATATTAAAATAGGACGAATATTTTGTCCTAACTATGATTTTTATTTCAATTATAAAGATTTTTATTATTTTATAACGTTGTTGACAATTTTATGAATTAAAGACGATATATTTATTTATATTTTAAATCTGATATATTTATTTAAAAAAAAAACAGATTTAACTGACGTGACAAAATTATTCAACGTTCGCCGAAAATTTATTTTTCATTCTATTCAGCATTTGCAATATTTTTCAATTCGAGCCTTAAATTTTCTCAACGTTTTCCATAGCAATCTTTTAAATTCTTTTAAATTGCAACATATTTTATGCATTTTGTTCTAATTTATGTTGTAATTTGGAGTATTAAAAAATTCTACTTGCAATTCCTGTCGCATACTCGTTAATTTAAAATAAACCGACTGTTTCCTTTTTATAATTAGCAAATGGAAAACTTAAATTAAATTAAAAAAAAATAAAAGTATTCAAAGTGCAACTTTGATTTCTATAATAATACAATTTTATCGCACATTCATATTCTCATAAAAATTTTCACATTTATACAGAAATAAGAAAAAAATTCTCAAATAGTAATATCAGTGTAACGCTGAATAAACCTAGAAAAAAAAAACACATAATATAAAGATAATCCGCAACAACAGCGAACAAAAAAAAAACTACCGATATTTGTACAGCGATTTTTCATGAAATACTAGCGCTGAAAAAAAAAAATAAACGTCTACGATAAACGATAACCGCGATATTTTCAACTTTCGCATATAAAAAAGAAGCGATCCGACAATTTTCGCATCGCTCTGTATATAATCTGAAAATCACACACGCGAAGTCTTCATACGACGGGCTATAAATATTTTCAGAACGGTATTTCATGTGCGTACGTGCATCGTACATAAAACTGAATTTTTTTTCAGCGCCCTCGTATAATGCGACGTTTTATGCGATATGACGAGTGTGACGCGGCCAAAATATCGCTTTCGCGATTATTTGTCCGTCGTCTGAAAGCTTCTGAAAGCAGTCGAGCTTTCAGACAGCGCTTAATAATAATCATGATGATAATAATAATAATAATAGAGTTTGCTCATTTTGATATGTGTGTTCTGAATGATGTTTATTTTATTATATATATATATATATATATATATATATATATATATATATATATATATAAATTTATATATTTTTTTGCATTTGTTGCACTGTTGTATTTAACGAGCGTTCAGTCGTTAAAGTCCGCAAGATCATAGCGGTTTGTATTATTATATTATATTGTTGCGTCTCATGAAAGTCGTGCTGAAAAGATTATATATATATATATATATATATATATATATATTAATTTTCAGATTTTTTCGGCTCACAAATTTATATGTATTTCGATGAAACGTTGACGATTTTTATAGCGCGATTTTACATCCTTTATCGCTTGCGACTCTGCAATTAATGTTTCCTTAATATAGATTAATAATATTAATTTTTATATTATTACAAAAAAAAATATTTATAACATTAAAAATGTTAAAAACTATATAAATCTATCGATAATCTTAAAAATTATATATATATATATATATATATATATATATATATATATATATATATATATATATAATTGACAAATATATCACATTAAAATAACACTAAATGTCATTTTATTTTTTCAAATAGTTTCAATTCAAAATAGTATATTTAATGATTGAAATATTAAAATATGACCGTATAAAATATTAAACTTTGAGATGACATTTGAAATTCTATCACGTTAACAATTCATTTTACAGTTTAATTAAACTGATGAATTGAACAAGTTGCATGATGCTAGTTAAACATTTATATGCCATAGATAATTAAACTTTACATCGATGACGAACGTTTAAATGTATTAAAAAGTAAATCGTTTCAAATTAATTTATATTTATTACGATCGATATATTATATATTTTTTTTAATAAAATGTATATTCTTTATTTATCTCCGTCTGATAAAGCCCACTTTTTCCAATGCTTCCGGTATAGCCTTCAAGACCTTCTTTGATTAGGTTTTTATCTCTTCAGTCGTGTCAAAACTGTGTCCTTGCATTGACTTTTGAATTTTCCGAATAGCCAGAAGTCGCGCGGAGCCAAATCAGGAGAATACGGTGGTTGCGGAACGATATGAGTCGAATTTTTGTCAAAAAAGTCGCGTAAAACGCATTATCATAATGAAGAAACCAAGAGTTGTAAAACACGCGTAACTCTGAGTTTATTAAATCTTTTGAAAAACAATCCTACCAACTTAGGAAAAAAATACAAATTTACCTGCCTTCCTAATAATACACGATGAATAATTAATAAAAAATATTATAAAATAATAATATACGGCGAATTGTACTGTAATTTCAAAGTCACAGTTTCTCTATTTATATATAATATAATAAAAGTGTTTAATAAATTGAATAAAAAAACTATAAAAATTGAAATATTACGGAAAAATCGAGTACATCGCTGGAAATACGACGATAAAATCAACTTTTAGCCATTTCGATATTTTCAACGTTTCGACTTATTTTTTCCAATTTTTTAATATATATGTAATATCATGGTTATATATATATATATATATATATATATATATATATATATATATATATATATATATATATTATAAATCCATTGTTTATATTGTTACACGTTAAACAAAACTTGCATTTTGTTCTAGTCTATTCTTCCAGGGTCTCTTCTATACTAGAGGAGAAATGTGTTTCGCCTCACGCGTTCGCAGACTAAAACATAAACTTTGAAATGCAAACAGCTTTATTATGCCAAAGCAAATAAGTACAAATAAATACAAAAACACACACACATATACTGACATATTCGTTTCGGTCAATATGTACACAATACGATATAATAGAATATAAATAATGAACGATTCGCGACTTTTAAATCGATTTCGAAATCGACGTTATATATATATATATATATATATATATATATATATATATATATATATATATATATATATATATATATATATATATATATATATATATATATATATAATATATATTTTTTTTTTTATTCGGTCGAATGTGCAATGTGTAGAATAAACATGTATTTAAAAGTCAAATGTGTAATTCCAATGCCACATTATATACAGTGTGTTCAAAATACATATTTATATATACACTAAATATATATATATATATATATAAATTTTGTATAATGTCTGATAGAAAACTTTCAATGAGAACTTTTGCGTTAAGTAATATTCAATAAAATTTATGAAGCTGTTTTCAAATTTAAACTCGATCAAAGTTTTAAAATGATATGAAAGCGAATAAAAATAAATTATCAACTATATCCGAAGTTTATATAATCAATCTAAATTGAATTTTATTCCAAGAATGGTGAAAGTGCAGCTTTAAGACCGCATATGGCCTTTTGGATTAACAAATGCGACTTTTTTTATATTTCCTTATATGTTATGATTTTTCTGTTTTATACTTATCTTATATATAAAACGTATATTTTTAGAGCAAACGTAGAAATTTACGAATTTTCTCATTTTTGAAAAATGTACATTTTTAATATTAATATATTCACGATCTAGCTTCTAAGTTGAAATGTCTAAATATTTTCGACTTCTGACGTACCATATTTAACACTTTTTTTTTTGTTTTGACCATTGCTAAAAAGTTACTTTTACGAGAAAAAAGCTTCCCACCTCTGTCTTAATTAATATATTGATCAATTTTCACATATTATATTTTAATATATTTTTAGTTCGTTTTACTTATATACACACATTATATATGTGTAATGATATATATTGAAATAAAATAAAAATTTGAGAAACACACGAAGCATCTGCATCGGATGTCGTACAATCGATGTACAAGACTGCGTGCGCAAACACACGCACTCACACACATCGAATACACAACCAACAAAAGTCAAACGACATATAGACAGACAGACAGACAGACAAATGTACAGACGTGTAAATTTACAAAACTATGCAAATACACGACCGGGATTCGTTCCGCGTTCGTCTGAAATAAAGAATAATATTATAATATATATGTATATATGGAACGTACAGTTGAGCTTTTTATTTTATAAAGCGCGAACATTGCAAATTGATAATAATCGTATTAGAGTGAAAATTTTATTTGTAATGTTTAAAAAAAAAATTAAAAATCTAAATATTATTTATCGTATATATAGAATATTATTCGATTGTGTTTGGAATATGATGAAAATATAAATAAATTTTGATATTTATCGATCAAATTGAACTGGATTCGTTGAAACGGATCGGTACGCTTTTGAAATTGTGCACTTCGACGTGTATTTATAGCAAGTGGGCTATCGGTTGAATGAATGACGGCTAAACGGGATCGGATCCAAAACGGCAATACGTTCCATTGTTGAACCAATTTCATCATCGTCGTCATCATCGTCATAGTCATCGTCATAGTCATCATTATCATCATGGTAATCATCGTATAATATAACATCGATTCGTATAGTATCAAAGGCGATCGCCGATTGTCGAATATTCGAATCGGTAAAAGCGATTTACTCCGCTCGAACGATCCAATAAGATAAAATCCTAGTGTCTTTGGTATATAAGAATATTATTATTATATACTAATGAATATCCTTTGATTCAATAACGATTATAAAATTTAGATTTTTTTTTTAATAAAATAATTTATAATAAAATATAAATTTTCACCTTTATTAAATACTATAATAAATTTAATAGATTAATCAAAAAAAATATGATATATATAACTATTTGAATTTTCATAATTTTTCTATTATAAATTTGATCATAAATACGAAAAAAAATTCATTTCTTTTAACGTTCAATTTTATATATAAATTCTTTAAATAAAATTAACGTCATAACATCAACAATCGCGATATTTATTTTTAAACCATTATATATAATTAAAATTGAGGATTTTCCCGACAAATAATTACAGAATTGAAACGGCGATTCTTAGAATTTTTATAATATAATTTCGTAATATGTATTATATTTACTGTAATGACGTCAAAATTTTCTTCGTTTCGACATAAAAAACCTTTTTTTTTTTTTGTATAAATATTATATTGTAATAAAATTATTTTCAAATATATCTGGACACAAAAAAAAACACCTTTAAGATGATGCAATATATATATATTATATTATCTGAAATTTACCTTATCTAAATGTCACCAAAAACTAAATATTGATTAATAATACCAAAATCAAACATGAAAAAAAATACGTTCATATCATATCATACAAATATTGAATCAAAAATTCGATTTTGACACAAAGATATATTGTACAATTAAAAATGTATTATTATTTATTTCAATCGTCGAATATACGTCAACACAATATATCAACGTTATTATTTCGGACGAAAGCATGAAAAATTTCCTGAAAATAAAATAATAGATCAATACAACGATTTGTGCAAATATATATATATATATATATATATATATATATATATATATATATATCGATGATGGATGTGCATTCGTGCATAATTGAAAAACTCATAATCGGTCAGAAATTGAATGAAAAATTGCATAGTCATGAAATGAACGATCGTAAATCGTGCATTTTATGTGTAACAAGAAAAAAAATATTATCAAAAAGTGAGTATTAAATTGTTAATTGTTGAATGAAAATTGCATTTTTTTTTATACTTAAAAATTGAAAAATTTATATTTTTCCCAATACAAATTACAATAAATAGTAATGGAATTTTTTTTTCATTATTTAATAAATAAACATTTTCATTTGTGAAATCGTTCATCTTCGAGTTTTGGTTGTTTTCTCAAAATATTACGCGTTCGGTCCATTAATTTTGTGAAATATTAGAAGGAATCGTTCCTGTTTTTCCAGTTAACTTTACTCCGCCCTTATTCGGTCGTCCATTCTCATCCCCTTTCACTGCATGGAAAACGGGGATGAAATCGTCTTAACGCCAATTTGCATAGAAAAATACACCTTTTGTCGCCTATCATCGCATATTTCATGTTTAATTTATCCATTTACAAAAGCTGTGGAAATTTCGAGATACGACGAACCGTTTTACGCCGTGACGCGAATGAATTATTAAAACGCGAACGACGAAGCCAAAAACGCCGACGAAAATTAGGCAAACGACGTGAATTTTTCACTGAAAAAAAAATATATATAGGGAAGCAATTTTTTAAATTCGAATATTATCTTATTTAATTTTTTATATAAATCACGTCATAAATGTATAATTTAATATTAATACATGTATTTATATAATATTGAATTATAAAAAATAATATATTCTGAGATAATCATATTTAAACATATGTTTTAAAGATCTTTTCAAAAGATAATACTTGTCATTCAACAAGTTTCATAATTATACAGAAAATTTAGAATATTATTTTTTAGTAAATATTCTAATTACTAAGTTATTATTATTTTAAAAAAAAATATTAAATTTAATAAAATTAAATAATTTTAAACATTTCATTGATCTAATAAATAATTGAAATATATCGATAAATATATTGTAATTATAGCATATTTTTTATAGTGTTAAATATAATATTTTTTTAATTCTTAACGTTATATATAAAGTAAAAAAATATTTTTTTGACACATTCTACACGTTTTTCTTTATTATATCTATCAGAACAATCGGGAAAAAGCGCGCGAAATCTAAATTCGAATAGACATGCGTGACGAATTTTCCTTAGTGACACGCGTGACAAATTTTCCACAAACACATATAAATACGCTTTACACATACATATGCACGTATATAATATATATATATATATATATATATATATATATATATATATATATATATATATATATATGTATAAATAAATGTACATTCATATATTGTATATAATACATAAAATGTTCTTAATAGTCTTCAGAGTGAAATATGTTATCTGTAAACAATAGCAGTCTCATCTGGTGGGAAAATGAATGAACTCCGCACATTTTCCACACACAATGGAAAATATGCGATATATATATATATATATATATATATATATATATATATATATATATATATAAATATATATATGTAAGTCACTATGCGCATTATTACGTAAAAATATATATATAATAAACTTAATTATAATCAATTATATTCGACGTTTATTCGTAATTAAACGATATGAATATATGTTTTTTTTTCAGTAATAAAATATTTATAAGCTTGCAGTAATATATACTGTAATTGCGGTAGCAGCTAGTAATATTTTTTTTTAATATATGACGTATATTTATATAAATAAAATTAATCGTTTAATATTGTGATATTGTGTATTATATATATATATATATATATATATATATATATATATATATATATATATATATATATTCTATTGATCTTTTTAATTATAATTCTACAGACTTAAAACAGCTATAAATATTTTCACAGTCATCATTTTATAGTGACACACCGTATATTTTATCTCTTAATTTTTTTTTCTCATTTTAATAACTGAAATTTATTTTAAATATGATATATATAATAGATATATACATTTTTTTTCGTAGTGTAAAATAAATACATTTTAAAAATAAACCGAATGTGTTCAATGTTAAGCGTAATACTATCGGACTGAAAAAATGCGACATTTTATTTATTTATTTTTTTGAGGGAAAATAAAAAAAAATATGCAATGCAAAAAAAATACAATTTATACGCAACATATTTAAAATAATTCGTCGTAAATTTATATGATGGTGCACTTTTTGCAATTTGACTTTAAATTCGTCGCGAATTCCATTTAAATTCGCATAAAAATACGATTTCAACGGGCGACAAAGATTTTTTTTTTTTAATCGGCGAATGCAACTTATTATATATATATATATATATATATATATATATATATATATATATATATATATATATATATATATATATATATATATATTTTGAAATCATCATCGCGGTCGTCGTTATTACGAGCATTATCGTATGTATTTCAAGTTTTTATCGGGCGCGAATATTCAAACGCGAAAATGTTTGGAAGACTTTCAAATAAAACCGCTTTTTCTTTTTTCTTTAAACGAAAGCTCATATAAAATCGCAACTATGCGTCAAATAATTTTTCCGAACGTTTACTTTTATCCTTAGCAATATTTCAAATATATATATATATATATATATATATATATATATATTGTGGAAAATCGTCTTCGAAATTTTCGTTTCGAAAGGATTTCAAAAAAGTTATCGCTTTAGAGTGTTAAAAAATATCGAGTTAAATTAAAACGCGCCCATTGACGTCATTTTAAAGGAGAAGTCATTTGTCTGAGTTTTTTGACGTATGCATCTTTCTCTTTCACGTATAGAAATCATCTTCTAATGCTTCTAATGTAGTTTTAACATGTCGACCGAAAACAGAAATTTTCAGCCTAGTTTATTTTTTTTTCAGGTCGCGAATAGCTCTAATGATTCATTTTTTTCAGAATTATTAGAAATCAAAATAGAATATCTTACATCAGTTTGAATTCTCTATATATGCGACACGCTTTTTTTTTATTATAAATAAATCTAATAATTTAAACACCATAATATATAAATTTATAATATAAAGATTTTAATACAAACACGAAATTTATTACATAATTTTCGATGAATCGCGTTGACTAAATATAGCATTATAGGAAGGATTATCATATAAAATTAATTCAAATAAACTTTAATTATTATTAAAATAGATTACGTTTATAATATTCATAATTGCACATCTGCATCGTTGAAACATTTCCCATAAATCAACACTTTTATTATTTTTTTTCATACGTACAAAATATTGCATATTTGCGTGCCTTCGCACATCATAAATTAATTTTAATTACAGTGTGTTTAAAGATGTACATTTTCATATCATATTGTTTGCGACGTTTCAACTCTATTCATATAATATATACATATATGTGATATAAATATTAAAAAAAAAACAATAAAAGAAAGGTGTATTTCCTTGCACATTTGCAAATATGTAACATGTGTTAGCAAAACGTCAATTTTTCTCACATTAAATAAACGTTCATAAATATATTACGAATAAAATGAAAGATAACGCCGCATATTCACATTATAAATATGAAATATATATATATATATATATATATATATATATATATATATATATATATATATATATATATACGTATAAAAGAAAAAAAAACCTTTCAGCACTCGGTAATATAGAATTAGAAGAGGTCTGAAAAATGCATCGAACCGAATAAGAAGACAGCGTTTATAAATTGGGTGCAAATTATTTGACATTTTTTTATTCGCGTCATGCAAACATAAATATGTTATAAAAATATCACAATAATATAACCGATGTTATAAAATGAATAAATTTAAAATAATAAATATGACATTTTATATTCTATTATATATAGACGTGCTGAAATTATTATTATTTTTTTTTATTATTGTATATTATTTTTAAAACGTATGAAAAGCGTTTTATTTTTATATATCGCTCCATTTAAATTAAGTCATCCATCATTGAACATGTGTATTATTATTTCAATATAAATATATATATTTATAGTTATTTTTATTATATATCGAGAATATAATATACTAAAAAAATACATAATATATTATATAAAATCGATTTTATTAAAAAAATCCCGACTATTTTATAATAATTATAATTAATCTTGAATTAAAAATAATCAAAATAAAAAGTTCATTTAAAGTACTGTAAATGTGTCTTTAAAAATAATCTCTTAATCATTATAAAAATTCCTTCAATTTAATATATTGAATTATACTACTTTTATTATAGAAAATAAAAATAGAGTTCAATAAACATAAATTAATATTATACACATATATCGAAATATTATCCACTAAAAAAAATCGTTTAATATCTAATAATCGAAATGAGCCATCGCATTAGCGATATTTAATATAAAACCAAAAAAAAATATATAAAAATACAAGGAAAATTTTCATTTAATCACTATTAGCAGAATATTCGATCGTAAAATACACATAATAATGCGTGGAATCGATTGTAATTTGACCTCTAAGTAAATAAAATTTAACGTGCCTACTTGAGACACGTATACACACGTGCACACACACACAATATATATTATATAGGGTGAAAGAAATAACCGATAATTCTATACTATAAATCAATTTGAAAATATTTAATTCACAATAACGTTTATACAATATATTATTAATTAACCTTTTGTTTGATTTCAAAAATAAGCTGTATTTATATAAAATATAAAAATATACTATTATAGTAATTAAAAATGATATCAGTTTAATTTTTTACGAATTTTCTACGATATTATCATATTTTCATAAAATAAATCTGTGCAATATAAAGGTAACGAGAAATTTTATATAAAAAATAGCATAAAAAAATAAATAATAATTTTATAGACATCCTGTATATAAAGGCGCAATAAAAACGAGAAAATAAAAAGCCAGGTAGTTACACAATAAGAGAATACAATACCGAAACGAGAGTAAATCGCAAGAAAAGAAACGAGAACGTTATTTATAGCCAAAGTAGAGAACGGTGCTAAACATGTATGTGTATTTAGAAAAGAAAAAGATAGAAGAAAAGAAAACGAGAATTAAATAAATATAAAAAGTGTACGATGGTAAAATTCAGAGTTTGACGCGACGCCGAGGTATGAAGCGGGGAGGGGGGGGGCGGGTGAAAATCGGGTTTTTCCGAGTGGTGAGGGTGAAACGTTCGGGAAAATCACGAGAAAACCTCCGAGATCTCGAGAAAAGCGCCGATAAAGTGTTTTGAAAAGACTTAATAGCTTTGCTCGAATCAAGGTTTATTTATACAAGTAAGTCTTACGCGTCTTACGCTCGAACTAAATCGGTTATATTTTGAGTTTTAGCTCACGCACAGAAGATTTAAAGCCAACATCACAATCTTGCCAACGTGTCGAATTGAATAAAGTTTTAAAAGGGTGAGTGGGGGGGCGGAGTTTGGAAAATGGAAAATTTAACGATGAAAAAATTATATTATAAAATAAATTCGTGTGTCTGCATTGTGATAATTTTCATCGCAGTTATACAGTCGAATAATTGAATAAAAAAAATCATAATTTTCATAATAATATTAAAAAAAAACATTCACATTATATTTCAATATAAAAAAAAATGTAAATATTGTAAATTTATTTAAAATGGTTAAAATTCAATGAGAGTTATATATATAAAGTAAATATGATGTATTATAGACGTTATATATCATAAAAAATAATTAATGTAATATAAAATATAAAAATAATAATTAACGTTCAGCATTAAACCCATATAATATAACAAATATTTTCTATTTAAAAATAAATTATATTTTATATATATAATTAAAAAAATAGAACGGATGAAAAAAAATATTTTTTTTATAATATGTAATATATTATAATATCATAAGGAAAACGAAATATCTTATTATATAAACATTATTATTATTTAGGTATAATATGTAACAAAATTTTATCTTTAATATAATATTATAAAAAAGAAAAATGAAAATCGATTTTCCATATAATAATAATAAACGTATTGAAAAATATTTTCATATTAAAAATAACATATTAATAAAAAAAATAGAAAATATGATGAATGAATATATTTTTTTCAATAATATATTTTTTATATAAATATTGTAATCTTGATGTATCGTGAGAAATAAACGAATGTTTATTATATTTTTTCAATTAAATCATAAATGTTAAATAAAACAATGATAATAATACAAACAAAGCGTTTTAATTGCATTCAATTATCGAGATTATTTCATTATGTTAACTCTTAACCTTTTCAATTATTGATAAAAAAAAAACGATAAGCGCTATAAAAGATAAAAGAGAAAATTTCGAATTAAAGAAAAAAGAAAATATTATTTATTATCAATAAAAATGATAAGAATATTTAAATAATTTATTAATTTCAAGATTTATTATATAGATGTATAAACTAATGAATAAATTAATCGACTATATTAAAATTAAACTTCTGTGAGTCTTTTGACTTTTGATTTACTTTCATGTGAACATGAAAAAAATCTATATTCGAAATTGTTTTTCATAAATTAAAATGACTTTTCAAGATTCAAACTCAAATCTTGCCACATATCAAACAAATATACTGCCTACTAGACCATCATAGGTGCCAAAATACTATGAAATAAATAAGTGATTTTATAATAAAATGTCGTCTATTCATAAATTACATTATAAATAAATAAACATTGAAAAATTCAGATGTACTTTATATGTATAAGAAATTTCAAAGAGCTCAAAAATTGAAAATCGCAAAATCGGTGACCCATTTTTCATTCATTTCACACGGATAAAACGGATCCATTAGAATTCAATCAAAAGCTTTGAACGTTTGAGAAGCGCTTCTCGAACTTTCAAAAAGCTATAAATCAATACGAGTTGCGTGAAAAGAAAAAAACGAGAGACAACCGCTCTGAAATGATAAATTAAATTTTAAAATATGCGCACACTTTTTTTGAACGTTTTCAGTTTTATTTTCATTATTATTAATAATAATATTAATATAATTATTATTATTATTAAAATTATTATTATATCATTTCGACAGGACGGAAGCTCGTCTGGTAGCTGTCAAAAAATGAGAGAGATGTAAAAAAAATCGTTTTATATTTGTTAGCGTTCCGCGATGATTCAACGCTTTAAAAATCGTCATAAATTATGTCGGAAACATGTATATATATATATATATGTTATATATGAATACATATTTCGTCGATATGCGAAAAAAAATAATGTATCGTATGTAATAATAATCTGCATACAAAGATTGGCATCTGTGTATAAATCTCGCTTTCCGCTTCAAAAACGACGATCTAGACCTATTTTGACAATGTCTATATGTTACCGTTAAAGCACACTTATATATATATATATATATATATATATATATATATATATATTACTTATAAATGGGATGTTAAAATGATATCATTCACTATATAATATTATTAAATTAAATACAATGTTTTAAATTAATATTAGAAAAAAAAATTGTATAGAATATTTGAGAAATATACACTGTATAATCTAAATGTGAATTTGGTTGATTAGTATAAAGTAGATTGATTCAATTTATAAATTGAATATATAAATGACGTATCAAAAGTAGTGTTTTAATTTAAAATTCATTGGTTGCCAAATAACATACAGTTATATTATATTATATAAACAATTTTCAATTTGTATTTTCATGATATGAAAAAAAACGATAAATTATCATAATTCAGTGGTAATTTTCATCGTATTTTTTTATTCAAATTAAATGCAATTTAAAACAAAATGAAACACGTCACACACACACACACATGAATATATACAAATTGATTTTTTTTTTAAACGCAATCAAGCAGAAATCGGATTCGCTGTCGAGTATCGTCGATTCGTGAGCTTTGACTGTAACATATATGATGAAATTTTGTACACAATGTGCACAAAAAGCGATGAAAAACGTTGACGGATTACACGTTCCGGAAATAGACGCGAAACTCCGGGAAATGGACTCGCTTTACGGTCGAAATTCAATATGACTATTTCGAAACGGGAAATGAGACATCGATCCCGCTCGGAGACAATCGACGCTTCTCAAATATTTTTCGATTTTTCCGTTACGCGTAAATAAAATATTGAGTGCGAAAAAACGCGTTCGACGTTTCGATCTTGATCAATACCGAAACGTAATTTATTATAAACGTTAGATTAAAATATTTTTGAGAAACGCCGATATATATATATGGTTGATAAATGTACAAATAATATATATTATTATGTGAGAAATCGTTGATTGTGATCTTTCATACAATAATATTCATTAATTAAATGAACGCATTGGTGAAAATGTGTGAATATATATTCGAAAATGTCTCATTAAATTTTATTCGTAATAAATTATTCAGTTGAAACAAGCGTGAAAAGAATTTTCTATTTTAAAATTATAAATTTAATTAAAAAAATACAATTTTTCAAATATTTATATATATACGCAATATTCTGAAATTTTAACGTGAAAACAAATCAACCCTTCAAGGTCTATAGTGAATTATTTTCGACTGTTTTATTTAAAGAACATCATTGAGATAAAAAAAATACTAATTGCATATCTAATATTTTATAATAAAATATAATTTATCATCACGTTTTCGTATTATTTATGAAATAATAACATCAATCAAACATTTTTCTTTTTTGATAACCGGATTTTTAATAAATTGCATCGGATTTTTTGAAGTAATTTTTGACATCTATTTTTAAAAATGTTTTATTTTTTTTCTATAATATAAAATTTTTAATACAGAATACATAATTCCTTTCGAATCAAAAAAAAATCAAAAAGTTCACATTAATCTAAAATAATCGAGAAATCAAATCAATCTTGATATAAATCAATTTAAAAAATATTATCATTTATAATAAAAATTAATAATATATAAAATATACTGAAATTAAACAACAGCATCACAAATAATATATTTCATATACAAAATATTAATCTAAAACTTGATACAAGACCACACATTACGCTATATCAACATTATAAAATAGAATATATTACACGATATAAAACAGAATGTCATCGTATTATCGCGTGCATATATCGAATGTGTACTAGCCTCATTATATATATATATATATATATATATATATATATATATATATATATATATATATATATATATTATAAAATTAAACGCCGCTTTGTAATTAATCACCGGGCGAACGTATCAGATGAGAACGATGTCGTTTATTTTATATAAACAACGATATAAAAGCTATATTAAAATATAAATCAATGAAAATTTATCTTGCATGAACACGTTTACAACTACTGAACGGGTAATTAAAATGGCTAACGCAAGAAAATCGTTAATAATTTTCCTTATGACGACGATTTTCCAATCGTAAAATTGACGCTTTATTCGTTTAATGTCGATTTTTTATTGTATTATATTAAATATTTATATATTTTTCTCTCATTCAATTACCTGTTATGATCTCAACAATGTATATAAATAAATAATAAAAATAAATTATTAAAAACTATTATTTTGTTGATTGTCTGCTATTTTACTAAAAATAAATTAATTTTATTTATAAAATATAATATAAATAAAATTTATGAACTTATTTTCTGACTTTATCAAAAAAAATCAAGTTAATTATTTCTTAATGTTGTTTTTTTTTCAAAAATTTATAAAAAAATATTTTAAGAACGATAAAATTTTTATAAAGAAAAGATTAAAAAATATTGACGTAATTTACACAAATTTCAAATATCTCGATTACATTTTCTATTTATAGTACTTTTAAAATTCAAATACATTCCAAAAATACACAACTATTATTGCGCAATTCATTGAAAAAAAAATGTCATTTTACAATATAAACAAAAAAACAATAGAAACAATCGGATAAACTCACCGAAACGACATAATAATATTTTACGACAAAATTACCGTATGAAATATGTGAACATTTGAGAATCGTTGATTGTGAAAAATATCATGCATGTAATCGCATACAATCACCATCTTCATTATCGTTTCGATCTATTCGCCATTTGCTACGAATTCGAATACGTTTTGCACTCGAATAAGGCCACGGTCACATCGATAGCATACTAGTATATATATATATATATATTTTTTAAATAAATATATATTTTTACATTCATTTTATATATAATATCTATGGTGTAAAATGAGATTTATTTTATATCACATATCATCACATATAATAAAATATCAAACGATAAAGACAAAGTAAACTTCGCATTACATACGCGAAGATTTCCGTCGCGCATTATATATATTTTTAAATCGGTTTTTATAACGTCCATTCGGCCGAATCATAAAGTGTTAACACCTCTGGGGACGATGTTAATAGTGCGAGCTTTTCCTTTCATCTCGTTCCACGGAGTTTCCACTTCACTTTCGCCTCTATGCGGAAAAAGCAACAGATGTTCGAATGGCAACCGTCTCCATTATATAATATATATATATATATATATATATATATATATATATATATATATATATATATATATATATAGAAAGATCGATCCGGTGAAAATCTTTTGATATTTGAGAAACGCTCATGTGTACAACATGTGCGTAAAAAAAAATACAAATTCATTTCGCACGAAAATTATATTAACACTCGTGTCAATCGCTTATAAATAAATAAACGTGAAACTCGTGATTTTTTTTTTCGGTAGAAGAAAAAAATAATAATTTTCTTCTTTTATATTTTATTGTTATAAAAAAGCACGATCGACTCTTTTTAACGATAATAAATTGTCAATGTTTAAACAAGAGCACTTCTGTTCTATAATATTATGGCGGTTAAATATTGTTTCGTAATATATAATGTGTAACGTCGAAAATGTGACGAAATATGAATAAAATTTTCATAATTTTTCACATTGACATTTCATGAATATAAAGTGATGTTAAATATATATATATATATATATATATATATATATATATATATATATATATATATATATATCAGTGACATTTAGATAAATTGTAAAAAAAAATTGATCATTGTTTCAATCTTAGTATGTTATTGTACATAAAAATTATATAATATATGTAGAAATATATAAATAAATCAATTATATTAGATATAATATATTTTTAATATATTTTTTTATGCGCCTTTTTTTTGTTCGAAAATTTATTATCAATCAATCATTGATAATTTACACATTATATGTCATTTTTTATTGCGTGTTGATTTTATATTGAAAGTGAACATGATTTTATATTTTAGATTTAATATGGTGGATTTCAGTTGCCTTCCACATCACGATTAGTAGCTTAAAACTAAGGAAGCTGTTGTTCTGTGATCCTAATTTTTCAGATGTTTTCAAATAACAAAAAAAAAATCATATTATCCACCATTACAAATAAATAGAAAAAGATATCAATAATATATACTGGCAATTATTTTAACAATTGATGATATATGTTATAATAATAATAATAATTTTAAATATTATTGTTATGGGTGTGTGTAAAGAAGTTAATATTTAGCAAGTTTTATATATAAATAAAATATTAAGGAAAATCTTATTTTAATATAATATTTAACTTAAGGAAAACGATTTAAAACTGCATTTAAAGTAAGGATTAATATTAAACTTAACAATTCATTCCAAATATTATATATATATATATATATATATATATATATATATATATATATATATATATATATACAAGTACGTCCGCTTCTTTATTATTATAATAAAATTCTTTGTTTAAAATACTTTAAATATATTAACATTTTCCACAATACCGAGTTAAATAATTCATAATGCGAAAAATAACGCAAGTATTTACATAATCCATTAATTTTTAATTTAATTTAATAATAATAAAAAAATAAATACAGAACCGTTTTATGTCATACTATAAAAACTCACTTTTATTTTATCTATATTATACTGAGTACGCGAATTAAATTATAAGAACTATTTTCAATATATTAATGAAAATTTATAAATGTCCATACAAATAACGACGTCCAAATAATCGTTCGTAGTTACGACGTTTCTTCTTTTTTCTATTTTCGTTCCATCTTTCACATTTTCCTATACGTCTCATAAATTACGTATATATATTTTTTTTTATTTTTACGAGAACGTATCGTCCGTGTGCTAACGACTCGCATATCGACGTCGGTATGCGCGACGCGTCGTAATACCGATCGCGCGAATTCGCATACCGTCGCGTCGCAAACGAAATGCCTGACGGAAAAGGTTAACGACGAACTAAAACGCCGCTTATTGTTATCGCATCTCGAACACCTGAATAATAAAATCGCTTTTCACATATTATATAAATAGGATGAGAGCAAGGAAAAAAAAGGCGACGTAAAACGCGCTATTGAAACGGACTCGTCTATCTTTCAAATATTTTCTTTTTATATTTACAACACGAAAATAAAATTGATTTCCGATATTTTTTTTAAACTGAAATATTTTAAAATATATATTGTAAATCACAATTATTAATTCATTCTATTATACAATGAAATAAAAAAATATTTATATTATTAAATAATCATTATTGACAATCAAAATAAATTATGAATTATTAAAAAAATCAAATTATTTACTTAAAAATATATTTTAATATATATATATATATATATATATATATATATATATATATATATATATATATATATATATTAAAATCGTATAAAAAATTATAATAAATTGATGATTCGAAATCAATATAAAATATATATATCTGGAAAAATAATTCACAATCGGGCTATAAAAATCCTGTCCATTACAAAACTTTTTTTTTGTTATTATTATTAATAACAAAAAATATAATAATCCAATTGTAATTTACATTAACAATTATGTCACATATTATATAACTGATTTAATTAAATCTCCGGCAAACTCTGTGCGACTTTTAATTGGATCTCTCATTAACCCCCTATTTTCGAACGAACGAATGCCATTTGCAAAACTTGACAATATTTGAAAAATTTCAAACACAACATATATATTTATATATATATATACCATATATATATATATATATATATATATATATATATATATATATATATATATATATATATATATATATATATATATATATATATATATATATATATATATATATATATATATATATATTACAAACAAATTCGCTTATATAAAACAAAGTCCAAAATTAATTAATTTATTAGTTGAAAAAAGTATAATTGAAAGAATTAATTGTTCTTCAGTTTCAGATATAAAATTTTATACTTATTCAAATTTAATACATTTATATAGGACTGAAATGAATACGTTAAGTCGTCATAAATTACTTATATACTAATTATTACCCGTTTATCGACTATCTGCATGAATATTTGTTATACAATTAAAATAAATTCATTCTAAATATTTACGAAAATAGATCTAGATATTATAAAATAATAATATTATCGCATTACGCGCATTTTCAGAAAATGCGACATCATATCGTATAAAATTTAAATGTTTGCGAGTAAATAAACAACGTCCATATTTATTTTGGTCTCGTTAAAATCGCGTCATTTTAATTCATTTTCGGAAAATGGACGACGACAACGACGCATAAACGTCGGTCCGTTCAATTTGCATGAAAATTCGCGAACACTTAATTGAAGTTTTGCAAAATGGAGTTTCATAGCCGACTCGCTCCTCTCCTCCTACATCTCATCTCTCCCCCGCATCCTTATAACGCTTTCACTTAAAATGCGAGGGTCGCAGCGTTGTGCGAATATTCAAAATAACACGTCTCGAATTATATAAACGAGTGCGAACCCGTGACATGCTCGAAATTATTCGTACACAATGTGCGAATAATTGCGCGACGTAGACGGTGGCCTTTTTTCCCCATTTTCTCGTTTTGTAACGGTGGAAAATTTACTGGAATCGATCGCTCATTTTCCGGCTGAGAGTGAAAAAAAAAATCGTATATACAAAAAATATATATATATATATATATATATATATATATATATATATATATATATATATATATCGTATCGTTTTAAAATAATATATAATATATATTTATATATTACATTAAACGATATTTTATAAAACGGTTTATTTTACGATAACGAATTGTCAAATTTATCGCTGATTTTGTACTAACTGTAGACTAGCGCTAATCCGTTAACAGTGTTATTGCAAAAAAAAAGCAATATAAACATGTTCAAATATTTCGTACGATATACATTTTATATATTTATACTATGAATTATCAAAAAATATTGTGTACTATTTTTTTTTTATTATTTTAAATCAATTTTTACAATTGCAATAATTTTATAAACAGTTCATTTATGTAATATACAGACAATTTTGGATTAAAATTTTGAAATATTGTTAACATTTTTAATTATCACTTTAAAAAAAAACTCGTTTTTGCTTAAAAAAATTAGTGATCCTTCAAATCTTATACTAAAAATAATTTCAAAATGAGTATTTTTTGATAAATATAGTGACATTATCAATTGAATTCTTAAATAATTTTCTTTATATTAAAAATAAGAATATTGAACTCCGCTGAATAATATGGAATTTTTTTTTCAGATTTTCGAAAGTAAAAGTGTTATATTTCACACACATCTATATATTTTCATTTCGTATTTTTCGTATTGTTCTTATTTTGCGACCTTCGCACGCTAGTTTATATAGTGAAGTCAATAAAAACAAAAATGTACGAAACGACAAAATAAAACGTAACATTTTTCGCGTCGATACACTTGCAATTTTTAACCGGCATAATTGAAACGGCACGATTTAACGAAAAATCCACTGGCGCCCGTTCTTTCAAAAACACTAAAAAAATACAATAAAATAAAGTAAAGAAAAAAATAATGTATATGAACGTGAAAAAAAAAATAACAACACATCCTTTTCATAGCGTTGACGCGTAATAAGCGGGTAAATAAAAAGGCGTAAATTCCGTGACGTCGCATATCAATCAAGTACTGTTAAAGAAACGCGGCCATCGAATTCATTGTGTTTGCCTTCTATTATATTTGTATATATATATATACAATGTGGTTAAATATATATATATATATTTGAAGAAATAAGTGGAAAAAAAAACCAGCGCCGATCAACGTTTCTGTGGAAAAAATAATTCCCACGAGTTTATTTTGTGAACGCACTATTTTTCCGCGTTTAAATCTTCGAATTATGTATATAAAAATACGATATGGCTCATTATGATGTATACAGAGTGTGCTAAAAATTCAGGATTATTTCTATATATATATATATCATTTTTATCATATAAAATAAATCTAAAGAAAAATTGACAATGTTAAACGAATGATTTGATGATTGATGACTGTATAATAAAAAATTGTATTTTTTTTATAACCTTATTAAAATATTAATATTTTCATTATAAAAGGATGTGTTAAAAAATATTATTTAGTATATTTTTCTGTTAATTTTATTAATATTGACATATAAATTCTTCCATATCTAATCCACTTTTAATTCATACAAAATAATTTTAATTATATAAAAAAAAATATTATAATTCATCAAAAAATACTAAAACTGATCAATTATAAATTCATATATAACACATATATTTTAACTAGTTAATATCATAAATGAATTAAAAATGTATCACTCAATTTCATTTCAATATTAAAAATTAAAATTTGAATCACTCTGTATTCATCAAATAGACTGTCGAACGGATTTAAAGCGTTAGCGTCGATGTTGATAATTTGAAATGGAAAATTTATACACGAATTAACGTTAAAATATTTCATTTCGTTTAATATTACTTGCAAATTGAAACGAACAAAATATACATAAACTTGACAAACGATTATATTATTAAACGATCGAAAGTCTTGAAAAAAATGCGCGAAATTTAAATATTCTTATCATAAATTTATTATAACAAACTAAACCGTGTAAATAATATAACGGGGAAAAGTTTATTTATTTATTTTTTATTTCATTTTATTTTTGAAGAATGTCCGATAGCAAACTATCAGAACATAAATAAACACGTTGCGTCCACTGTTATCTAAAGTTTGCTAATAATTTTCGTGTTGCATGTGAATAATGACAAACGACTTGACGTTCACATCACAAACGCAATTTTTCACAATGTCGCACGTCGACATAAATAACATCACAAAAAAAAAAATTCTTACGCAATACAAAAATATCTAATTTTTTTTTTTAATATTCGATTTATGATGTTATTCGTGTCGTGGTGCGACATGCGTCGTTCCCCATTTGTATAATATGACCAGTCACTTATTATTGGATTCCGTTCGTTCGTACCGAAGAATTTTAGATAAAGTCCGAGTTATGCAATTTATTATATCGAAAAATGTCGGCACGTAAACCAGCTTTCGAAACCGGAGGGTTGTGATAGAAAAAAAAAATATATATATATATATTTTTTTTTTTACCAATTTTCCTCCATTTTCTCCACTTATAACGACGTTTCGGCGTCGTAACGACAAATAATATTACATCGTTTGGCAATCTTGTAATTATTAGTAAACGCGCTTCGTTATATCAATATTGAATACAATATAATTACGCATTACATTATTCGACGTTAAATATACTGAATCCGATTCCGTATAATAAATTAAATTAGTGTTGCAAATCCGTTCATCGTTGTTATATATATAATATAATAAAAATCGATCAATATAATAATAGGATAATATTAATAAATCTATAACTAAATAAAACTTTTAAAACCGATATATTTATACGATATTAAATATGATTTTTCATCGATAAACTCATATATTTTTAAACTAAATTTCAATTTTAATTATTGACTGTTTTCATAAAATAAACGCGATAAAATTTCAATGATATTATGAACTCGAAGGGTTTTTTTTATCTGCTGATCTGAAATATACGTTTTTTGATAGCCGAATCTCTATAAAGAAATTCAAAATCATTTTCCATCTAAAATAGTGAAATTTTTTAATATAATAAAATACAAGAAATAAATTTTTATTTCATATATTTTAAAATTTTGTAGCATTTTTAGTAAAAAATTGATATTTTTAAAAAAACATTACAAAATAAAATAAATTTTAACTAGAAAAGAAAATATTATATTTTTATAACATATTTTAATCATTATAATAAATAAATTATAGATAAAAAATGAGAATTGTAGATTTCCACGTGTAGATGGCGCAGTTTTAACGTTTATGATTCAAAAACAAACAAAAAAAAAAGTAATAATTACACATAGTAGTATCGGTTAAAGCCTAACTTTACATCGATTTCAATGCGATAAAACGACGTCGCAATCGATAATTCTAATAACGCGCGACCGTTAAAAACGTCGCACTAATGAATCGTCGCATAAAAGCAGACGTGATGAATAAACATCTAGATTGTAAGACACGACCAATTCACTCCGTTTTCGAGACGGAATAGTGATACAAATTAGAGTTAAGAACGAGCATTTCTCACGAGAAACCTTTCTCTCTCTCTCTCTCTCTCTCACTCTCTCTCTTTCTCTTTCTCTGGTACAATGTGACGCAGTGGGTTTATTTTATGCGCGTATAAAACTCGCTACATTATATATATATATATATATATATATATATATATATATATATATATATATATATGAAACGATTCAACGCGATTGCCGCCCTTTACTTTACTTGATATTAACCCCCGATTGTATTGAAAATAAAAATTGGGAAATTTTTAAAATTATCATATCTTGTTCTAATTGGAATCAAAAAAAAAAATACTAATGCGTTTTCAATACAATGACATTAGCGTAAATCTTTCGGGAAAATATAATTATATTTACGTCTCCCACGTAATTTTGATTTAGTTGATGTTATTTCCTCGTCGCTATTTACACGAAATAATTGATCATCGAAATTTCAAAACGACGAAATTTTAGTCTAAACAAACTATAAATCTATAGTTTAATCAAATATTGTGCGAAGTATCTGAATCAACAATTCTGCGCAACAAGCTATTTAAATTATTAAAAATCTAAAATTATAAATAAATAAATTTTGACTAATATAAAGATAAACATCTTTATCAATAAAATTTTATTAATATATAATAAATAGAAATAGATCTATATATTTTTATAGTATAATAATAATAAATATAATTATTTAAACTCGAATTCAAGGTGATATTGTAGAACTTTAATATATATAGAAAATTTCTATTTCGTATTGTTTTAATTAAAAAATTAATATAATTAAATAGTAGATATATATCTAAAATTCTTTTTATACTCCTATAAACATGCATAAAAAGAATTAACACTATTATAATATCTAGTAATTTTATACATGAAAAAAAACGAGATTAATTCTATAACTGAAATGAAAATCAATTAATATACTTTTCATAAAAGCTATTAATTGTATAATTTCATGTTTATATCATTTTCTGACGACAAATAAGTAATAATTAATATTTTCTATATAAAATTTTCCGATATAATGAAAAAAAAATATTTAAATTATACAAAATTGATTTTTTTCTATATTTTAATTATATTAAAATTAATAAATAAACATATTTTATTTTTTCATATCTAAATATATTTGAAATGTGACTTAGATATGCAAAAAAAAAAGAAATATATGTATATATTTAAAATTATATTGTCTTGACATATTATACAAAGTCGACGATTAGACATCATCAAACGGAAAACGAGCATTTTCATCGATTTTCCGGCAATTTTCCCGCGTTCTCATAGTTTATACGAGTTTAGTCACACAACACGCGAAATATCCGCGAAACGAAACGGTTTTTAACCGAAAAAAACGAAACGATTCGTTCGTTCGTTTTATAAAAGCGAACAAAAAAAAGTACACCGCACAGCAATCTTGGCCGAATGAAAATTTTAAAAATGAAAAGCTCGTCGTATATTTCATACGGGATTACACATTATACGGACGGATTTTTCCGTCCTGCGGGGCAAAAAAAAATAAAAAATAAAAGTATGAAACAACGCACGCCTGAATGATTAAAGGTGAAACGTGCCAACATCGAACGCGATCTCTTCGAATCCATCATAAATAAAATAATTTAATCAAGATAATCGATACACGCGCTAGAAAGAGCGCGTTGCCTCTAAATATATATGAAGTATCTCAAAAAAAAAAAATATTAGATTATGACAGATGACATTATTCACTAGGAATGGATTCTCAACGATTTGACAGTAGATACTAATTAAACTTGGAACTGATTGTATGTTGAAATTTTGCGCAAATGACCCACATATAATAAAACAAGGCTTTCGGATACCGTTTTATAGTAACATGTAGACCCGGTGCCAAAATTTCTTATAAAAATGCTGTGATAGCTTAAAACAACAATCTTGTTTTGTCAATTTAGCTCCACACTAGTGTTTTCAAGAAATAAGACAATAATTTTATGCTTTTTTTTAGGTCATGTTTCATCTATATACGTCTAATGAATTCCTATTTACATAAATAAAATCTGAAAGTTCTATATTTTAAATTATTATTATATAATAATTTACAAAAAAAAACAAAATCAATATAATATAAAAAATATCAATTGAATCATTTTTTTGTGCTGAAAATTCTCGTGATTTAATTTTTTTAGTGAATTATATTTCAAAATCTTTATTTATAACTAAATAATGCAATTTTCACATTTCGATTCCCTTAAAAATTAGAATATCCTCCTGAAATATATAATAAATATTTAAGACATTCAAGATAATAAATTTATATATAATAATAAAATATTTTTCAATTGAAATAAATTGAATTAAACTCATTCCTTTCAATATAATCTATATGTATATATCTTTTAATAGATTCGAAACTGTTGCAGATAGGAAGAACAGTATCATCTCTGAAAAGTTTTTCAGCAACAGCGACTCGCATAAAATGTCCTCTTTTTTTTTCAGCAAACGTCTGGATCGATTTTATCCCCTTTTTGGCATGTGACTTAAACTCTTTCAAAAACTGTCGTGAACATCCGACAGTCTAGACCAGATATTCTCAGCATTTGAACCGGCATAAAAATTGAACATAAACAACAATAATACAAATATATATATATATAAAGGACAATTTTTAAAATATTCATTCATAGTGAAAATTATGTATTATATATAATATCTAATATAATGTAATAAAAAGCGTCAATATACTCGGTCAGAAAAAAAATCGCATAAATATTCGGCTATCTTTCGACGATCGCAAATCTATACGGCGAAAATAATCTATTTTGTCTATCAATTATTACTATTATTTATGTTTATTTTTAAAATATAATAATTCATGGGGAAAACGTTTTTCCGGCCGCGACAGCTGCGTTGGTACGTTTAAAAACACATATTTTTGTATGTTTCGCGTATGATTTATGATACGGTCAGCGTTTTCGTAACGCGCGCCGTGAAAATGATGAAAATTCGCGCTGAAAATTTTCGACATTTCGAACGAACTTCGCGGAAAATTGTCGCCGAAACGAGCCGCAATGACGAAAAGAACGGGCAAATGGGGAGTGGGGGGGAAATAGTCGTGATTCATCGTTATAAATTACGAGTAACGTTTATTTATTTATTTATATATTTTTTCATGCTAGTTAAGTTTGACGAGATAGTGTTAAATGTCGACGTAAATAATAATCCGATATTAAAGTCCAAAATTTATGTACGTAACATGAATAAATAAATAATAATAATTTCATAGTTCTAGATTTTTTTTTGTCGTATTTTATGAAAATGATTTTATTCTCATATGAAAATCTTATAATAATCGATTATAATTATATTATTGAAGATAAACAACGTTAGATAATATTAAAGTGTGTCATTAAACCATAAACAACGCACATCAATGACGCAATGAGCACTTGGATGAATTCGTCCATTCACCAAAATTAAACGACATGAACGCGTATAGATGGCGCAGTTCCAACTTCTAGATAGATTAACACCAAAAAAATAAATAAACTATGCACCTTTGACCTTCATAAAGCTATATGAATACGCAATTTTTCCGTTTTTTTTTTCTTACATAAAATAATATCAACAATTTTCAATATAAGAAAGAGTACGTTCAGAATGTCGTGTAAAGAAATATATCAAAATTCAATTAGAAAGAATAATATTACAATTTATTTACATGTAATAAATAATTGGTATGCAGCTCTGAAATACTTGAAAATTAACTGCATTTCTGCATGTAACTTGTTAATGCAAAAACATCTGGAGAACATTAATCATACACAGATCTAATTCATTTTTGGCACTGCATACTCCAACGCTGCCAATTCTATACGTATTTTAGGGAAAAAATTCAACTTTTTTAAA
Source organism: Leptonema lineaticorne (assembly GCA_024500535.1). Classification (NCBI taxonomy): domain Eukaryota; kingdom Metazoa; phylum Arthropoda; class Insecta; order Trichoptera; family Hydropsychidae; genus Leptonema; species Leptonema lineaticorne. Next base: position 10,439,217 of record JANIJI010000017.1, read on the forward strand.
ATGAAAACTTCCACAAAAGACACAAATATATAACGAGATTTTATTTGAATGAAAAAAAATACATACATTAAAGAAGATAAAGACATATGCAATGTCGCGTGGCTCGCACGCAGATCATTGATTACACGTCAATTGAAGTAATCATTATAGTGCACATATGTCAGAAGCGAACATGCACACAAACATATATATAAAAAATGTATGTCGTCCGATGCAACAGTGGATGAAGAACGTATACTGAAGAAGACCTTCGTATTCAACATGCCGCGGAAACCGACGACGTAATAGTTCCATTGTTCAGAACGTTCGCAATTACACTTGTCTCCGATGGAAATTGACATTTATTTCGGTCTCATCTTTGTCATATTTATATTTATATATATATATAAATATATATATATTTGTATATTTATATATGTATGTACAAAATTCGCTAACGTGGGATACGAACCGGAGAACTATAATCGATAGTTTAGCTAGGTCAGCACGCAACTATAATAGCGAACTCGTTAAAAGTGCCGCCAAAAGAATCTTAGGGGGTGAAAATATCCACTCGAAAAATAAAAAAATAAATAAAAGTTACGAAAATTCGAAGGCGACAAATGAGCGTTCTTAAAAATATTATATAAAGCTGACTTTTATATATATATATATATATATATAGAATTCACTATAGAATTATATGTAATAAATTATACCGCATATTTACAAATATCGTAAAATAAATAATAATATTATATACAATTTCTTTATATACTTCAGTATCTTTAGTGAATCTTTGGACTTCAATAAATGTTGATTTATGTAATTTGTAAGCATTACATATAAAATTAGACTCAAAATTGGCATGATATTGAATTTTAATATTATATTAAATCTAAAAACCAGTTTTTATACAATTGTGATAGTTTATTCGATAACAATAATTCTTGTAAAATCAACTACAAATTTTAATATAAAGAATCTTCTATATAATTTAATAATAAATTTCATCATATTCAAATGTGCTAAAATTATGACCGATAATATAGTTCAATATCTTAAATACATAGTTTTATATAAATCAACCGTCCATAATCTCTTTTAACAACTTGCATAAAGTTTTCCAATTAGAAATTTTAATTAGATAATTAAAATAGCTGCAGTATGAAACTTTCGATTCGAGTACAAGATTATACTTGATAATATATAGAAAATGAAGATTATGAATTTGTAATCGGGCTGAATTTTAATTGTACTAATTTGCATAATTTGAAAATGCAACAAAAAAAATTATAAAATAATACTTCCAAAATGAATACTTCAAATAACTTGAATATTATAAGTAACTTGTGCAGCGTAGTTTAAAATCAACGTTTTCCAATTAATTAAAATATGATATTAAGGGAAATAAAATAAATAAATCTTTGATATATATTTTTACATATCAAAACAAAGTTAACAATATCATTTTAATTGTATAGAATTTATAAGTAAATTATTTTTTTTTAGAATAATAAATATCTTTATAATTCTGCAGGAATATAGGTTATATATTTTAGGAGAATAACTACATAGTACAAACCATGACCTACAAAAAAAATATATATAGACAACTAAAACACGCCAATAGCGCAAGGTACTTTCTCAACTAGTATTAAATTTAAATATTCAAAATGTGTATATTTAAATATTATATCTATAATAAATCAAAAATATTAAATATCCATATATAACTAAAAACTATAAACATATAAGGTTTGCAAATAAAACCATTGACAATCAGCTGATATCGTGTACTCGAACCCGTAAATGGAAAAACCAACACAATAACACTTCAAAATAGAGTTCAAAAACCCCTGTGAATTATGAAAAAAAAAATTTAAAAAAAACGTTTCATAATAAAACATATTTAGAATCGCCAATAGAATAAATCAAACACTGTATTTTAATACAAAGTCTCTATGCATGCGCGCCAATGTTTAAAAATCCGACGTCCAAAAAAAATGCGCCTTTTCCGCATTTTCAGTACAAAAAAAAACAAGCGGCAACGACGAAAATTATAATATACGTGTATATAAAAAAAGAAAAGCCGCATCCACATACATATATATATATATATATATATATATATATATATATATATATATATATATATATATATATATATATATTTTACAACATATCTTATCGTGGCGAATGTAAATCATAACGGCGTCACTGCGACATTTACGAAGAAGCTATCTCAGGTGTGCGTGTTTAAAAAAAAACGCAAACAGGGAAACTTTTATGGATGTTTGGTTTTATATACGTATATATTTTTTGACTTTTCTGGTTGACGATAAGATAAGAATATATATATATATATATATATATATATATATATATATATATATATATATATATACAAAAAAAAAAATACGTGAGACCGATATATGAAACAGCAACATATGAAAAAAAAATCAAAAACTCCTACGGTTCGAAAAATCACACCGAATACGGGTTTTCAAATCAACGTCGTTCCACTCGTGAGATACAAACAACCCTTTTATTTACATAAGCGAATAGATAAAAAAAATATTTAATATAATTATTTATTTTTTTTCAGACGGCGTTAATTTTTTTTTCAGACGCTTGACCCATTTTTTTTTCAGTGACGCAAATTATGACAACGAGTGTGTATGCGTATATATATATATATATATATATATATATATATATATATATATATATATATATATATATATATTGAAAATTTTTCATCGCGAAATTAAACGTAGATAAGAGCGGATGAATGGTGAGAATTCTGATCAAATATAAAATTCGCATATTTTACTGCCGGTATTAAAAAAAAGTGCGTAAAACCGGCGCTATGTCGAAATTCGAACACAATGCGTTTATTATTATAATATATATATATATATATATATATATATATATATATATATATATATATATATCGTATTAAAATGTTTAAAGTTATCTATTATAATATATTAATAATAATTCGGTCTTATATATTGTTATTTTATATTTTTCAGAATATTTCAATTTCACCCTTAAAAAGTTTCTATGTTCGAATACGTGGCCGTAATGTCTTATTTTATCTACGAAGACACGGTCCAGAGGGACATATCTTAAAAACACGTGCTCTATATTTTTAGAAACATATTACTAGTTCCACCCTAGAAAGAGTTAGTTCAAAAGCATTTAAATACAAAATAGTTTTAATGTCGTATTGAAATATGGTCGAAAAGTAAACATTATACATACACACATACACACACACATGTCAAGAAAAAAAATACATAATACATCGTTCTAGTTTTTAAACAGACTTTATCATCGACGGACATCTCTCGTCGAATATAAAGATACAGGGCATTGTAGAATTCTCAAATAGAATGATAAATAAATATTTGACTATATTATTTGGCTATATTTATTTTACAATATAGCAATATAGGGGGTTATTTAAAAGTTCGAAAATTTCATATATTTATATAGTATATTTCTAATAATTCAAATTACAGAAAAAAGATACAATACAACCTTTAAATATTTTTAAATACATAAAATCTAAATATATATGTGCGAATATGTGTATATCTATAGGCGTATGTGTGTTTGTTTGTGTGTATGTAACGGTTGGACGGCAGGAATGGATCAATGAGTTTCATTGATGCTCCACGTGACTGTAGCGCACGTGCTTTCCACTCGAAACATTTTGAATATTACTAAAATATATTTTAAAAAAGTCTATTTTAATATTTATTTATATATTAAAAACATGTATCGAGGTATATATATATATATATATATATATTAACAGCAGAATCATAAAATTTTACATATATAAAAAGCGCGATGTTATTACGAACGGGTTATATAGAAAAAAAACGAAAAGTAATCTACATAAATATTTGAAAACCGCTAATAAAATACGCATATAATTAGAAGAATAAATATTTAACCGTCGATAGCACACACACACACACACACACACAACATAATTACCCAAGGATATGAAATGAAGTTGTAATAGTGAAAATAAACATTAATGAGTAATAATATTAACATTAATTCATTAAAAAATAAACAAGTTTTTTCAATAAGAATGTAATTTTAAAATATCGGCGGAAAAGTTACGTGAATCTACTCGCATAGCGGCGTTACGGCGCTGCAAGATCGGAAAATCTTCGGGAAAATCTTGCTCACAATCGTGACGCACAAACGCACACACTTTATATATATATATATATATATATATATATATATATATATATATATAATCAAAATTAAAACATTGACATTCAACCATTTAAGGAAGTGTTAGAAAAGCGAGTTGCGCGCGCATCGACAATAATGCGGTAACCCCGTATATAGTCTATAGGTTATGTCGGCGAAAACAAAATCACGTTAACGTTGTTATTTTCATGTTATAATTGAAATTTTCAGTATGATAAATTAAATTTTACGAATATTATTAATGCGAACGATCGGTGAGTGTTTAGCGCGAAATTTTTTAATGTTTCGCGTGAAAAGTTTTGAAATTGGCGCCGTTTGGAAAATTTTCAATGGAAATTACCTGAACTGGTCTGCCAGCTGAGTCCACCGATGAACATCTTCCTGGAAACGAAAGATGCAAACGTTAGCGTCGAATGATGTGGGTGTTGTTGTTGAAATGATGTGCGTGTGTGTGTGTGTGTGTGCGCGTGTGTGCGTGTTAGAACCCGGGATCGTTGGGCATGTCGGGAGCTACTGGGGTTGCCGATGTGGCGCTGTGATGTTGTTGGTGTTGTTGGTGCTGATGATGATGATGTTGGTGCTGGGGGTTGTTGTCGTGGTGCTCCATGTGTGTGGCGGCCGTGTGGCAAGCCGCGCTGCCGAGTGGCACTGGCGGCCGCGCATGCCCCGACCGTACTCTATGCTCCCCGCCACCCCCCGCGGCGCCCCCTTTCCCCATCCCACCCCTCCCCTTTAGTGTGGAGTCCCCCACGCCGACCGACCAAGAGCCCCACCGAAGCATACAGACTATCATTACGCACCGACGATAGCACACAACGTTCCACTTCAGCTCCGGCTACGGTTGCATCTTGGACATCTTATCGAATGTGTCGCATGCGTATCAATCGAACTCATCAAAATACAATATATGTGTGTCATAATAAAATTAATATAATTTAGAAATGTTTTACTTGATTATGATTACCAACATGTAGCTACTTCGGCTGCCTAAAGTCCAATTTTCAATCACTTTCTGCAGCGATTGAGGGCCTTATTATATGAGTGATAATGTGTCAATCCGATTGGTTCGCAAAAAGTCTAATTAGTAGGTCTAATTTTCGATCACTTTTTGCAGTAATTGAAATCACATCAGTGATAATGTGTCAATCGTTTGCGGCTTGTATGCGTATAGACCATCAGTGTTAAATCGTATGATTATGAAGATCATTTCACAGGTTCCGCTTTCATCAGCAACTTTGTTTTGAACATATTCACCATGTGGACTTCAATTCTTGTAAGAGTTGACATTTGTAAGCCCTCAAAAACATATCTCCAATTGTCGAGCACCATGCCGAATGGACTTATTTAGATCATCTTCAATACTACGCTCCACAACAGCACTGTTTAATGTTATTCGAATTAATTTCTTTGATAGACTATTATGTCGATGTGTTTGTCGAACTAAACCGTTTTGTTTGTGCCTGAGTTTTATAATCTTTCCTTCAAATGGCAACTCTCGATTGATGCGCTTCAACAATTTATTGTTTATCACCTTCGCTGTCCAGCCATCGCCAACACCACAACTCAAAAAAGTCGATTTTCCTTCTATCTGCTTTTTTAACAGTCCAACTTTCACAGTTGTACATGGTTAAACGAAAAAAATAGCACAAACCAATCTGAATTTATGTACAATTTCAAGAAACGTATAAATAATTTAAATCGTCTGTTTAATAAATTAAAAAAATAATAATTACAATCCAAAAAAAAAAATAATTCGAAAAACATATAGAAATAGATAAAGAGGGATTAAATCAATATTAGATAACCTAAAAGGTACTGTTTATTTCAAGTTTAAACTCGTGAAACAAACTCGCGCGTATTATTATATATACTGTTTGACACGGATGTTTTTAGGGGCTACAATTAAATTTTAAATAAAAGTGAATAGTTTGAAATTCAGTTAACAAACAAAGTAAAATACATGCTAATATAATGAATAAACAATCTTGGAATTATTATATATGCACAAACAGTAGATTTAATATATTATTTAATATCCTATTAAAAATCGCGCATTTAAAATTTTTAAAATAGTTTTCTAAATAAGCACAATATTTAAAAATAAAAATTATTGACAAATCTTACTTTATATTAATTCATAAAATTGATATTGAACCCTTTCGAAACCAAAAAAATAATATTTTATTAATTTTCCAAATATTACATTTTATGTAATAATTAATTTCAATATATATATATAACAAGATTGAAAGCTACTTTATTTTTAACACATTTATACGATTTTCAGATATTATTACTTTCTAAAAAGTATTCGAAACATCTCCACATTTTAATATATTTTTAGTTAATATGAATAAAACGATTAGATATAATTTATATTATTTTTAAAACCGGCCAATCGATTCCTACATTAAGTAAAAAAATATAAAATTTTCCTAAGTTACATTAGATCGAAAATAACGTATATTATTAACATACAACACGTAAATAATAGTAAAAAAAAAAATGTTTAGTCTTATTAGATAATATATTTTTCAATATATTCAGTAATTTCCGCAATTTTCGTTTTGCTCAATCAGTTGCTTGTTTTATTTTATTTTTATAGTACTGTGTGTTAAAATTATTTTAAAAACATACAGAGGCGTTTTATCACGATTGTTTACTTCAAAACTATTCTTGGTAAATGAAATTTAATTAAAATATATGCGTGATATTAAAAAAAAACGCGGTCTAAAAAAAATGACAGACAAAAATTATTTAAAAACTCGTAAAATAAAATTTACTACGTTGAAAATAAACAACTTTTTAATATAACTACATCAACACTACAGATTTTATCATATATGTATGTTGCTATTAGTATCTTCAATATTTATTTTAAACATAAATAGGTGATGACATTTTTTAAATTTAAACTATTTTATATATAAAAAAAAAAAAATATTTTAATACACTTTGTATACTAAGCTATTGAATGTGTAAATTTTATTTTACATACAGAAAAAAACGAAAAATTATAATTTTAAAAAGTGGTGAGAAGTTTCAAAACTTTTAATAATCCAATGTTTCTTCGTTATATTCGTGCTTATTGATTCTTAAAATATATATTATATATCAATAGAAAATAATTTAATTCTTGATTATACGAAACTATAATAAATAGTCGATGGTAACGAAATTTAAAAAATAGACAGATGAAAAAGGAAAGATTCCTTCGTAAACACTTATAATTATTCCGATCAAAATCCGATATCGTTGGCATGAATAAAACAGCATTCACAAAACGGAATCTTCATCAATGAAACAACATTTCAAATTTATCTCCTCGCCAATTGAGATCGTTTTTCCGGTCAATATATTGTTGTTCGTTAGAGCATTTTATATGCTGAACACCGCTCTTGATTCTAATTCAAACGTTTCTTCTTGATTCGTTTCAACGTTCAATTTAATTACAATGCGATGTAACTAAAGTCGATTGTCGTTTTTAATGAAATGTGATTAATTCGAAAATCGCTAGTTGAATACTTAAAGGTGAAAATTTGTGATAAAAGATCGCGAAATGAAAAGATCTACAAACTAAAAGACGCGTTTAATTATTCGATGTTTAAAAAAATACAAAAATCATTATAATTATAAAAAAAAATACATGATAAAATATAAATAATAAAGCGTTTCCAATATTTAAAGTTTAAATCTATGTCAAAAACTCCATGTACTCCGTAAATATTACAACACGCTATTAAAAAAAACTTTCAAACCTTTTTTTTTCATTTTCATATAGAATGTGGAAAAATCTATTATAAAAATTTTCTTAAATAAAATAATTAATATCTGAGCGTTGTTTAAAACGGTTAATAATTTTAAAAAATATCATTAATTTTTTACAATATATAATAAAACACAAATCAATTACAAACATATATATCTCATAAAAATTGAGAAAACTCACAAAATTTTAATAAAAAAAAATTTTTTTTCTTTTTTTTTGCTTGCTTATCGATTATTAAGTATTGAATAAAGAAAATTAATTAATATTATTCAGTTGAACGACTTCAATAATATTACGAAAACTAATAAATTAAATATTGAAAATAGTTTATTACAACACAAATTTAAATATTTAAAAAATTGAATTAATTCTTCTAATAAATGAAAAAATTAAAACTTCGTATTTCTCAAAAATAACTAATTAAAATTAAAAGCAGTAGTAAACTTGATTTTTCCGCTCACTAATGAACAATTTAAATTTTCATAATATAATAAGTTTAGTGAATATTTTTCCGATAATTCCGATAATAATCAAAGATATAAATTATCAAATTCAATATTAAATATGATAAAAATATTCATTCAATTAAAAAAAATTTTTTTAAACTCCATTGTTGTTAAAAGACAGATATATATCTCATTTCTTAGTAATACATAATTTATCATACAGAATTTTATTAAAAATAAATATAAGTGTAAAAAAGACAAATTTAACTATATTTCTATTTATATAAATACTTTACAGTTGGTTAGTGAATGACAAAGAAATTTTTTTACGGATAAAGTTACAAAAGTGAACGATAAGCATAAAAGATTAACTATCTCTGATCAAAAAAATGCTTCCGTTTATTTACTACGATTATTTAACTATATATTATTTTAAACAGGAATTGTGAAATTCGATGAAAGAAAAATAAATTAAAATGACAAACCTCCGACGATATTCGTCGTAAATGTGAAAAGAAGTTCATCCGTGAGCAGAATTTGATTAAAATTGAAATAAACATGTGATGTTTATGATGATTAAGGCAGTAGTCACAAAGGGCACATATGTAGCTAAAAAAAATAAGTAAATATGTTAATAACCGGTGCTATTCGTAAGAAAAAATATAAATACAACGTATTGTTAGAGAATCATTAATGATAATATAAAAATAATGAGTTTGACATATAAAATGATAATTGATTGAGTAATATGTACACAGGTTACATTATAAGAAATTTACAAAGTTTAAAGTGCTTTCTGTGTAATTTATAAAAAATAAAAATATATGAAATATACAAGTAAACATACATTCAAGTTAATTTTGACCGTTATTATAATCATCTCAACCAAAAATAAGACAAAAAAAACATTCACAAATACAAATAAAAATTTAATGTAGTCTATCAAGTGATGTTAAATAACGAGTCACATGTATTGAAAGTTTTTATATCAAAATTGAAAGAAAATCTTATCTATAAAATAAATTAACTAGTAAAAATAATAATCTTCTTAAAATCATAAATATAGCAATATAAATTAAAAATTTATGAAACATACCTTTGAAATTATGAGAATGTGTTCTTCTTGCTAGACATGAAAATAACACGTATGGAAAACAAAATTGAAAACAGAATTTTCACTTTCAACGAAAAACATTACATAATAAATACACCGGTAAAAAAATCAAACAAAATAATCACTGTATAACATGAAATGTAACGATTAACACTATTTTTATAACTAATCACGTACAATTATTTTGCAATAATAATTAAGATTTAAGTCGATCACAGCAAAAGGTAGAAATAATAATTCATAATAATTTCCAAATAGAAATTAAATTCATAATCGTAATAAAAATAATAATAATACACGAAACTTTGCACACTGCTTATTTTTTAAAATGAATGCAACACCTCTGATTGAAAACCTGGAAAATTACTGAAACACACTGAATTTTAATAATTATCATTTTTTATAAAAGTAATTTTAATTTCTGTAATTCATTCAAACTCCTAAAAAGTAAAATTTAAGAAAATTGTGTCTCACAGAAGTCAAATTGTAAATTATACAATTAAATATGATAAATTGTTCATATTCTATGTACAAGAAACAATATTAATAAATTTCAACCCAATAAATAATTCATAGTAAAAATATTTTATAAATATAGATAAACGATATAAAATTAATAAAATGTGAAATATTTTAAAAATAAATATTTTTTTTTTAGTTACAGCAAGTTAAATGAAACAAAATTTTAATTAAACACTTTATTTCATAATCTCACAAAGACTTCAATAAAAAGGAATGGTTTATGACACAGGAACAATTCTCTTACACATTCTTCATTTATAATTTCCAATATAAAAACAAACACATTTAAATGAATATATCAATACGAATAAATTATTACATATGAAACATGCACATATAGTGGGGAAAAAAATATCCATATATGAAATTGCAGAGAAATTTTAAACTCAAAGTGCATTTTGTTGAATTTCAAAAAAAAAAATAACCAGTTCCTAACAAAAATAATAAAAAAAAACTTACGATATAACATTATAACAATAAATATAATACTGTTTCAATGCAGTCGTGGAGTTTTATAATAAAAAAAAAACTCCATTGTAAAGTATAAAATTAAGATATGAACATTCTTTAAATATATGCCAACAAATAATTTTCCAAATCTAACAATGAAGATGTATTAGATATTAAAAATAAAGACATATTTTTCATTATAAACACTATACTGTTTATTTCCATGCTGTCCATAGAAAAAAGACCCAACAACCATTCCACAAATCTTATTCAAAAATAAATCAAAAATACTCACATCCATAAATATAAAATGGAAAATTTATGTAAATGAATATAAAAATAAACTATTGTATTTGAAACACAAATATAGTGGTATATCTCTGGACATATTTGTAAATTTATTTTACTAAGAATTAATTTTTTAGAGCAAATCTCCCGTCAATGCAGTTGACGTAATGATGTGGAATATGTATAATATAAAAGAGAAAAACTTAATAATAATAATAAAAAAAACTACAAAGTATGTAAAAAACGATACATATAAAATAGTACAAAAAACTTGAATCAATAACTACTTATACCAAATAACAACAAATAAAATAATGCAATAAGCCAATAAAATGTATAAATTGCAACAAAAATAATAAAGCACTAATTAAGGTAACAAGCATTAAAGCTGAAAGATATGATTTAATATTTCATCACAGACTAGCAAATTTTTATTTTTTAATAGCAATAAAGCAAATAAAAATATATCTTTTAAATATAATTAGCAAAATAAATAAGCTCTAAGCATGTATATAAATTTTCATATCACAGAAAGCAAAATAAGCAAATTATAATAAAATAAATATTAAGTAAAATTTCAAAAAGTATAACCCAATAACAAAAGCAACAAAGCAATGCATCTATGAAAATCAACACTAATAAAGCTCAATATTAAAATAATCAAACTAATCCAAAACAATAACCTAGTGCAAAAAAATGGCACTCTATTTGTACTATAAAATGAGAAAATATTAAAAAAAAATAATCTAATAAGTAATAGTAAAATCACTTATAAATAAAAAAAAATTCTCAATAACATGACACAAAAACACAATTACTGAATGATATTTATGAAAAAAATATATAACGAATATCAACTGAAACAAATAGTCAAAATCAAATAGCGAATAACAATAATCAATAAATTAAATATATAATAAATATAAATGAATTTGTGCATTGGCATCTTCAACAGTCTTACCAGGTAAAAGTTCACAACGTGAACACAATAATTGTACTACAAAGTATAAAAAAAGTTTATAGTTTACATATAAATAAAATAATGGATATCTCATTTTATATTAAAAATATCGTAATAAAGGAAAAACAAGTCCTTAGTTTCATCTTCAATAAAAATTATAATTGACTATATTCTTTATATTCGCTTGAATAAAACCCATAATAAAATCACACAAGTGCAATAAAATTCACCACATTATATTATTGTAATACAATATTTAACTATCAACTATAGTGACCAGTGCAATCTTATTTGTCTCCCTTTGGTAATGAGAAAGTGTTCTTTTTATCCGTATGCGTTGGATCTATACCGGACAACAATGCAGATAACGTAGCATGCGAGGCACTCAAAGTACTTGAAGCACTAGTAGAAGGTTTAACCGATGTAATCTTCTGTGTTGGCGGTGTTAAGAATGTTTTGTTAACTCCTGCACTTCCCAAAGTTAACACTTGTTTTAGCATAGCAGATGAATTACAAGTATTATCAATCATAGCTTTGGTCGTCGTTATTGATGCATCATCAGTCAGATCAATTTTTGATTGTAACGATACTGTTACGTTACGAGAAAACGTAGATACGCTTGGTAAGATTATAGATGATTTTGACACAGTTGGATTTATAGTATTCTGAGTAGGTTTTGTCAGATCTACTCTATTCGTATTCAAGCTACGATTTACCATATTTCTTGAAACTATAGCATTATGGAGAATATTACCAGATGAAAAACTTTTAGGTGTTAAATTTATAAATCCGCCAGCATTCGTCAAAACGTTTCCAGTGATGGTAGTTCTATTAGCTAAACCAACTATAGCGGTTCCTGGTGGAATGTTCGAAGTTGCCGCCTTTGACGAACTTGCTGTTAAACTGTTAAAAAAAACAAATTTGAATATGACGAAAAATATTATATTAATATATCATTAATTTATAATTTAATAATATAAAAACATGTAATTTCATTTTACTATTAAACTAATACAAAATAAAAACGAATTCAAATTATACAAACCTGTATACTGTGCGAGTAGTTGGTTGACCCACATTTGCTTGCCAGGTAACAGTTGTTGGAGCAGTTTGAGTTATAATTTGTGCCTGTAAAGGAGCTGATATTTGAGAGAAAGACGGCAAAGTTTGAGTAAATGATGTAGGCAATTGGGGTGTTGAAAAAGTGCAACCTGACGCAGATTGCAATGTTGTATTCCCAGTTAATGTTATTAAGGATGGATTGGTGACAGACGCCACATATGTGTGAACGACGTCTGAAGGAATAGAACCAACAGCTATACTACCAACAATCGATGTCACTACTGGAGATTTTTGAATTAACGTTTCTGTTAATTGTGGATCGATTGTCACCTATAAAATTTATATATATATGATTAAAAAAATCAAAAACTAATATTATAAATATCAATTCAAATTATAAACCAACCGAATGAGTATCTGAAGGCTCTATTCTTTCTGGCAATAATGTAGTATGACCAGTCGTAAGAAATATATCACCACCGTCAGATAATTTATCGAAACTCTTTTTAACATCAGCCTCACTATCTGCATAACTACAAAAATCACTACTAAGAAACTCTATATCTGCGTCCATCAACTCAGCAGCAGAATTTAATTCAACTTTTATATTTCCATCATAAGTATCTTTGGATACTTCCGCCGTTAATTGATCACTACTCACAGATTTCCAGTAATTATTATCTAATGATGAAACGCCAGAAGATACTACAGTTGTAAAACTTTCGCCCAATGTATTATTCACATTATTTACATTTTCTAACAGAGAACCTTGATTCGATTGATTTTGACTACACTGTATTTGATGATCGCTACAATCAATTTCAGTCTTAATATTTTTATGAATATCATCAAGCAGCTGTACATCGGCATCTTCGACTTTTATTTGAGAAGATATATTAAATGTGCACTGATCTTCAACATTTTCATCTTTTATAATGTGATCTGATGAAGAAGCAAGTGGAGCATCTATCGGAGGAGGTGTAGGCGTTGGAGTACTGGACGCATAATCTTCACTGAGTTCGCTTTGTCGACTTAAATATGCCTGAATTTTTCTTAACATAAAAGGTGGCGCACGAAAACAAGATAATTCACTTAACCTTAATGTAGAACTATGTCGATAATCTTCACTAACTATCAGCTCTTCAATATCTTCCAAAACCTAACAATGAACAACATTAAAAAATGGATATTTGTATAAAAAAAAAATAAGAACATATTTCTTCCTTATCACTATTTTTTACCATAATGTAAGTTCTTCCGCCTGCGGTCGTTTTAAGATTTTGTGTGGCAATCCATTCTTTATCAGCAGAATCTGCAGGATATCTTAATAAGCCTGAATGTTTACTATACAAACGACCACGCGACTGACCCAAACCAAGAACCTATTTACCAAATAGAAAAAATTAGCTTCACAAACTTCACCAATATCTATAATTCAGATTATAATAAAAATCACAATGTACCTTATTTGCTATCGAACCCATTATAAATAAAGTATCTTGAGTTAATCTAGCGGGGTCCCATTTATGAGCGTATGCTGCAGATTTCTCTATGCGTCTTTTTCTACGTGCTCCGACTCCAACATCAGAATCGGTATCAGATTCTTTTCTTTTGCCATATGAAGGGCTCTAAAATTATGAAATTAAAATAAAAATCACATCTATAAAAAAAAGTAATAATAAATGACTTTGAAAAACGTACACTTCCCGGACGTCCAAATCGAGAATCGGCACCGTTACTAGATTCGGAATCGCTTAGTTCACTAGGTGACGCTGCAGGTCTTACCAAAACGGGTCGAGGTGGTGCCGCATAAAGATTACGAGCTCCGTCTAACATCGCACGACACACGGCACGCAACTTAAACAATTTATATAAAAATAGAATTACGTTTTCAAAATGAGAACACCTTTCTGATTCACTCTCCTTATAATATTCTAAATATTTCCAAAAATCACATAAAACTTAAATCGCATAAATTACCTGTTCTTCCGATACGGATTCTTCTCCTAGATTGGTTCGTATATTATTTACTGCGGGTACAAAAAATTTCTATAATAAACAAACACAAAATTAGAACTTTCGGGGAATAAAAGAAATCGTAGATTAACAATAAATAACTACCTCTAAATATTTTTTGATAACTTGGTCGATTTCTTTCGTAACGGCGGCTTGAATATTTTGACGCAAAATGTCCAACGATTTATTTGCGCTCGCTCTAAATTCGGCAAGAGGTCTACCATTAGTACTAATTATGCTGGGAAGGCTGAATCTTCTATGCATAGCCGCCAAGGTGTTTAAAGCCAGCTGTCGGTTGATCGCATGTCTCTGTATTAATGAACAAAACGGTAATATTACAAATACGCGTATTTCACATATAATAAATACGACTTTGCGATCCGAGCGTATCGTTCTATAGAAGGACCGATCAAAATTCTAAAGCGAATTAAGCGAAGTCGCTCGTTACGATACCTTCGTTTTGGCGCCCAAATTTTATAATCGTTTTAATCTTAATTCTCCAGTTTTACATTTTATTATAACAATTTGCCAAATATTTCGTTTTGTAATTAAATTATATATACGGTTAGATACTTTGACGACACAAAACGTATTATATAAAATTAGCAAACGAAATCGTTTCGAACCAATTTTCAAATCTTATTTAAGTAACAAACGAAACGATAGTGAAAACGCTTCGATAAAAAATATTAACGACAGAGTCACAATTGATGGTCAATTTCAAATTGATGGTAAAATTTGAAGGAAAAAAAAACAAGATATATTGTCGGTTTTAAATTGCGAAATCTCATTTTTTAACGTTTACATGCAAAGTGTTAAGTTGGAAGTGAAAAAAAAATCAACGAAATCGACCGTCGCTTATGGCATATTTTGAAAAGATGCACAAACGTCATCGTAACGGCCGTTCGACGGGCGACAATGGACGGCGTCAGGTTGGCCAACCTGCGCTCGCCAGCGTAAACAATGCGCGATACGAAACGCGACGGACGGTTAAAGTTGAAAAGCGATCGGGTTACGTTGTTGGCGATGTTTCTCTGCGGCCAGGAGCCGGCCGAATCCTCTTCCGAGGATGCGACGGCCGGCGTCTGCGAGATGGAAACCGTCGACGGGTTCAGGTCTCGATGCGACCTCGAGTGAGGCGGCTGCGGCTGCGGCTGCGGCTGCGGCTGCGGCCGGACATGTCTCTCGTGGCCCGTTTGGGCGCGGCCGCGTCTCGACACCATCACACCATCGTCCGAGTGTCGCCGGTGAAAGCGACGCCGCCCCCGACGACGACGAGCCGAGCGCGCATCTCTGACACCCGACCGACGCACCGACCGCGAATACCAACCTGACGCGCCGCCCTTCTTAACCGACACCTTTAGCGGTCATAACATCGCATTTATCTACCATATAAAATACTTACAGTTTTACAATATTTTAATATATTTCATATTGATAATTTATTTTTATAAATTTAAGAATAAAATAATGTTTTCCATTAACTTATATTTATTTATCGATTCGAATGAAATCATTATTCAGTATAGTATAAAGAAAAAACTTTATTTCAATTAATTTACCAAAATATATAATTATTTTACAATAACTTTTCTCCTCCTATTTCTTCATCGTTAAGTATGCCTTTTCCGACACCAAAATTAAAAAATTTTATAAATAAAGAATATAGAATTATATAGAGGATATAAAATGAATCGCCGTCGCCGCAGCCATGTATAACGTAACGGCGTATCCTATGCCCCAACAGATAGCTCTTGCCGGTTGAGGAACGACGACTACCGCATACACTAAAGTGTGAGCTATTCTAGAAATTGCGAAGATTCTTATGAGTACCGTTGCGGCGGTAACCGAAGGTTCGGTTAATAGATATAGAACGCAAATAACGACGAAAACCGAAATATTCTCCAAATCGTTTAAATGTGCTCTATAATAAACATTAAAAATTTTATAATCAAAAAAGTATTTTCTGTTTTAAAATAATTTACGCGATAATTAAACTCTTACCTTCTAACTCTTTCGACGTTGTCGTCTATGTTAACGTTTCCGTTAAAACATTTTGCATCTTCCGGATTTGAGAAGGTCTAAAAATAATTTATGATAAATAATTCATATTATTATAAAAAGAAGATCATTATTATTGTTACATTTTTCTATAATAAACATATTTTTAATCAAAATTGCACAGATAACTTTAAATTTAATTTCCTTTCATTTCAATTTTCGATTGCATAAAAATACAATAAATATACAAATTTTGAAAGACTAATCGATTCTTTTTTGTTAATATAAATAAAACTTTGTGACTAAGGAAAGATATCTTTTACTAGAAAAAATTGGTGAAGAGAAAAACTGAGTGCCTTTCTAAATTTAAATGAGTGAAAGTAAGAAAAAAGAAACAAAAATTGCGTTATTAATTTGTAGTTTATTATAAATATATAACTAACCTTCTTCCTAAAACGTTGCAAACTAGTTAAAGGAGACATGAGCAACATTTTAATTCCTAGGATACACAAATAAAAAGCGAGAGTGTCCAATCCGGGCACATTTAATAAATTCATTTTTAACAATATTTCTTCCACCAAAGATGACCAAAGAATGAAGTCTTCGAACAACACGATTAGTCAAGTAGGTTAAAGTCAAACATTTCTAAAAATAAACCCATATACGATTAGTAAAAAAATAATCAAAATCAGATTTTTTTGCATCAAATACGTATTTTTTTTTAATTTCAAAAAAATAGAAGTTAACTTTTATAAATTTGAAATTAGTAGATATTTTAATTAATATCAAATTTAAATAAAAATATGTTAAATATGTTTTCTACTAATATATTAAGTTTAACCTTGCAATTTATATATGTATTTTGTTTTCTATTCAGATTTTATTGATATTGAAAATGTTTTTCTTATATAAACATAAAAATCTGTTGATATAAAAAATATCAAATAATAGTAATATTTTAAAAAATATATATGTACTTTGATTTTAGTTTCATTTATTTGTTTTGAGATATAAATTTATGTATATATTTATTTTTTGATAATATTTTTATATTTCTATTAAATCCATAGTTTTTAATTTTTATGATCATATTTTATATTAAATAAAATTGTTTACTTCTATATGGAAAGTGCATTGTAACACTATAATAATTTTATATAAAAGAAACCGGATTTTTAGCCAAGGGCGTTTTTTTTTATTGAGTAACATCTAATAAAAAATGCGTAACATTTTTTTCCTAGCACTGGAATTTAATAACAAACTTATTTATTCATAAATAAAATTAAACATTTCAAACAAAATACATTTCTTTTTAATTGTTTAACGTTGAAACTGTTATTTTTAAACTATATAAAATTCTTGTGTATCAAAGCTGATTGTCAAATCCAAATAAACTATAAACTTCTGTGAATGTGATACATATTAATTTAATTTTTTATAAGACTAAACATCCAAATTATTAAACATTTACTCTTTAATAAAAATTATATGATAAACTAAGTTAAGAATATAGATTTTTTTGAATATAAATTTTAATATTATAAGAAATTGTTTTTTTTTACGAAAATTTACTTAAATAATCATATAACTTACTAAAATAATAAAAAGCATAAAAGGAAAACACACGTATTTGAATATAAGTTATGTATTTATTTTCATAAAAAGATATTCCAAAAGTTATACCAAAACCATATCTTTAAATACAACAAAATACATTTGTTCTTCATTTACAGGTTACTTTTTCTATTCAGTTTTTCACGTAGATTCTCAGCCAATTTATCCATAAATGCAAAAGTTTCTAAGTAATC
Source organism: Leptonema lineaticorne (assembly GCA_024500535.1). Lineage (NCBI taxonomy): Eukaryota > Metazoa > Arthropoda > Insecta > Trichoptera > Hydropsychidae > Leptonema > Leptonema lineaticorne. The sequence goes on from JANIJI010000017.1 coordinate 10,457,881, forward strand.
TGAACGTTGTACATTATTCATACCCTTAATGCAAATTGCCAAATCTTTGGTCATTATTCCTGATTCTATGGTGTCAATGCAGACAGCTTCCAAAGTTTCAGCAAAGTTTTGCAATGGCTTATTATTATCAAGCTTGGCACGATGTAAAAGACCTCTGGTCCAAGCAAAAATGGAAGCAATTGGATTGGTGGAAGTTTCTTTTCCTTGTTGATAGAATCTGTAATGGCGTGTAACGGTTCCATGAGCAGCTTCAGCTTCAACGGTTTTGCCATCGGGACATACCAGAACGGATGTCATCATTCCAAGTGATCCATAACCTTGAGCAACAGAATCAGACTGGACATCTCCATCATAATTCTTACAAGCCCAAACGAACCCACCTTCAGATTTCATTGCATAAGCAACCATATCATCAATCAGTCTATGTTCATACCAAATACCAGCTGCTTCAAACTGGGATTTGTATTCTTTGTCGTAAATATCTTGGAAAATATCTTTGAAACGACCATCATATTTCTTCAAAATTGTATTTTTAGTACTGAGATATAATGGATATTTTCTATCTAAAGCATATTTGAACGAAGAATATGCGAAATCTTTGATGGAATCATCAGTATTATACATTGCAAGAGCTACACCTGCACCAGAATATTCGTGTACGACAAATTGAATAGGCGTTTCGCTGGATCCAGCAGCTGGAGTCCACGTCAGTTCAAGTTTTCCTGCTCCAGGAACAACAAAATCAGTCGCTTTATACTGATCAGCATGAGCATGACGACCAATAATAATAGGTTTTTCCCACCCTGTTACAAGACGAGGAATATTCTTGCAAATAATAGCTTCTCTGAATACAGTGCCACCAAGAATATTTCTGATGGTACCATTTGGTGATTTCCACATTTTCTTTAGTTTAAATTCTTCCACACGTTTTTCGTCTGGTGTGATGGTAGCACATTTGATTCCAACATTGTATTTCTTTACAGCATTTGCGCAATCAATTGTGACCTGATCGTCGGTTTTATCTCTATATTCAATACCAAGATCATAAGTATGCAATTCAATATCTAAGAATGGCAAAATTAATTTATCCTTGATGAGATCCCAGATAATACGGGTCATCTCGTCACCCAAAATATCTACTACGGGTCCGGCTTTGATCTTCGACATGTTGACCTGGAAAAAGTTGGATATGCATAAATAAATATTCAATACAACAGGAAACTGAATCGCTTAGCATTCTATTAAATTATATTATTCGTATAAATTAGAATAAAAGACCAAAAATTAATATATTTGTGCCACAAAACAATGACAGAAATAACTATAGTCTGAAATAATAAGATAAATAAAATGCCTTTACCAGTATTATTCTAGAGAGCAAGATTATGTATAGATACAAAAATAATTGTTGTAATTTTACCACATTAAAATATTTGTACAATCATAAAAATATATATAAACATACAAAAAAAATTAAATAAATTGCGTTATCTATATTCATTTTAATTAAAAATTAAAATATATACAGATTTGTTTATTCTTTTATATATATTGAGTTTCACAGCAAGTTTCATTTATAAAATAACTAATAATCAAATTTTTAAATCAAAATATTCAATATTCATTATAGCCTATATAAAATAAAAATCAAATATATAAATTCTTAAAAATAGTCAAACAATAATGAAAATATACATTAAATATGCAACAAATACTAAAATATAAATTTCTATGATTTTTCTATGTATATTAAAACAACCGTGGCCTAAAAATCAAATCTTTCACAGTGACATATACATAATATAAATCTATCTACAAATACTAAATAGAAAACGAGTTTTTTTTTTTGCAACGCAGTACAAAGGTTAAGATCGATAGCAATATATATATATATATATATATATATATATATATATATATATATATAGAATAAAAAAATAGATGAAGTTAATTGAAGAAAAAACGTAAAACAATACAAATATTAAATTGATTCAAAGTCCAATCGATCTTGGATACACTTATGTTACGACAAGTGACGTCGAATTGAATTAACAGTTAAATAGCCGGGGATCGCATTAGGACCGGTTTACGTGTCACTAAGCAATATTTAACCATTTCATATAAAGATTATATTGATGTTATTGTATTTAAATACACTAATTATATAGTTAATTATTATACTCACTGAGGATTTTATTTGTGAAAAAGAACAGCGAAAAAAAAAAATTCACTAAACGGACGAACGACGTCAACGCGCCGAAGAGCCGATTAAAAGTGACGGCGATATCGGTTCTAAACCTTGAACATACGACCATAACTAAATATACCGATATACTTTTATATACAAATTTATAATACAAAAATATTTATTTTTGTAAAATAAAAATATATCTTATTTAAAAATGAATAATAATAGTTATAAAGTATATTTAAAATTTTAAAGTTATTATAAAAGATAAAAACTTCAATTACAGAAATTTAAAAAAAAATGTTAATTTTGTAATTTAAATGAAATCAATTTTATATATGAAAAAATATTTTTTATTTTTAATAAATAGTATATTTTATTATACTATATAATATTTCATTTTATTTTTGAAAGTAAACATTATATATACTAATTTACTGCGAAATTTATAATAAATATACGCTCAATTATTATTTTCATATTTGTATTGTTACAAATTAAATTTCAAGTATTGTCATATTTTATAAAATATGTTATGATGAAATTTAAATGGATATTGTGTCGTTTTATCATTTCTTGAGTTATTTTTTTTTTAATAACATGTTTATCAAAATTTACATTAGGATATTAAATCAAAATTTAATCAAAACTATCAACAATAATACTAAAACATGTTGTATTATACTATACAACAGTATCATATAATATTCAAAAATGCATTAAATATTTGATACAAAACATTTAATACAAATAATATTTTTGTTTTATTATTAACATTTACTTTTTTGTTAATAAAATTTAAAGCAAGCGTCTATACGTATATGGATTTCATTATAACGCATAAATAAGAAATAATAAAAAAATGTCGCGCGTTAACAGAATATGATGATAATTGTTATTCAACCAATTATCACAAGATAAAAATATCACCGTAAAAATATTATTTCACTCCAATTATCACTAAAATTCCATTACAATAATATTTTTGACATACGACGTTTTAACAGTTTTTAACGCAAAAAAGACATGTTTGAACTAAAGAAGAATTTGTAAAATGCAGTTTCTATGGCATTGATCTCGTCAGATGTCATGAAAAACCTGTTTTCTTATTTTCCCAACATCGACCAGTAAATACAAATAGAATTAAAGGCTATCTTGACAAAGTCAATAGTATCACGAATTTGTTCATAATATTAACCCTTTCAAATATTGTATTTAATATCTTTCTGATTCAATTATTTTTACTATTGGACGTTATTTTATAATATTGTTAAAATTACTTTCAATTTATTCATAAGAAGTTTAATAATATGTAAACATCTATTCTATTATAATATATTAGTAAATAGTTTTTATTTTACTATTTTTCTACTGAAACGAAATATATAGCTTTTATTTAAAATTTTGAGGAAAATAGAATAGTAAATCTGGACCACAAAAATTTAAAATACTTCTGTAATATTACATACATATGGTATTTCCTTATATTGTTAAATAAAAAAAATATTGAATTAATGTATTATTTATACATCACAAATGTAATTATTTTTTTATATTATATATATGAAAAAAAATAATTTGTACCATATGTGTTTTCGTGATATAATTTAATAACTCATTAAAAAAATGATTCATTATCAAATTAATAAATTTATTACTTATATGTTCATGTAAAAATATAAAATTTGTAAAAATTCTTGGTGTATATAAAAAATAATGTACAAGTTTCACTTCTCATTGAATTAATATCATTTGAAAGTAAGATAGCTCTAATCAATTTATTTTTATGGTTATATTTTTGTATTTATATCGAAAATTTAAAATATTTAACGTTTCCTCGAAAATTATATTACAAAAGATAAAATTAAATACAATATAAATTCTCTAATAATAATTTATTTACATTTTTATATTTTTTTTATTATAAATCTTTATTGGTGTATATTATTAGATAATATTGAAGGATATATGTAATGATATTTTTAGTAATTTTCTCTAAATATAAATACTTTTTATTTTTTTTTAACATTTAAGATATTTTTTACAAATTCATATTTCACCAAAGTGAAATTTACATTTTGTTTTATAAACAGACGACTCACTTTCCCTATTAAAATCTTCAGAATAGACACTATTTTCTATCAACAACATCAAGTGTTTTTGAACTGTAAGCGGTTTCTGGTACTTCATTATACAAAATGACTAAAAGCTTTGTACGCCAATTATTTTTATACGAAATGTATTTTTTGAAATTTTATATCAATTTTAAAAAGTGTTTATTATCATTTTTAATAATAAATGAAACCTAATTATGTTATTTTAAAGAAAATGAAATAAAAATATTTTATTTTTAAGAAGAAATAGAGGATCGTTTATCATCATTGAAGATTGAGCAATTGCATATAAAGATGAAATAAAAATTGACATTGTAAAATACTCATATTGTAATTTGAAGTGATTAATGTATAATATTAATTACATATTCTGATCACACAATTATAATAGCAAAATAAAGAAATATCAAACCGATTTCGAAATCGTAAAATCGGTCAAGATCTGACAAATAGATTTTCACTGTAACGTGACGTTATTATTATTTTTGATTTCCTTTACCGCTTTTATTTTTCTAGACGACAAAAATATATTTTAGAAATTCGCATTGAACAAAACGACTACTTTTACTTTTTAATCTAAAATATAGTGGAAAAGAAATGGAAAGACTTCATTTTCAATCGTGGATTAAACGCGTTTAATCCTCGAGTGAAAATTTAGATTCACTTTCGCTAATGCGGCATACGACACTCGGATGGCAAATAAAAAATCGAATTGAGTTTAAAGCTAATTTAAAAAAATGATACGAACATTACCCGAATCTTAATTGACATTGAGTGTATGTAAATTTAGATACTTTTTTTTTGCTATTGGTAATTAGTAATTTCGATTTTTTATCCGTTGAAGCGATCGAAGTGTGGCATATGTAAAATTTTCGATTTTCCGCTTTGACGAGGACAATTCATAGAATTCGATAAATGAAATGACTTTGCACAGTCGTAAACGCGAAATTGCAAAGCTTCTTCGTCGTTAATGTGCCGTGAAACGGTCACAGTGAATGCACAACGGCATAAATTAATCCTATTAAATTAATTTCATATTCATGTCCATCTTGAATTTCAATAATTCGAATAAGAACATTTTAAAAAAATTATCCCATTTTAACTTAACGTTTATATTTTTTGGCTATTTCATTTGATCAAAAATAAAATTCATATAAAAAATAAATCGATAAATCCTTTATTCATATTATGCTTATTTTTAAGTTTCAGAAGATTAATTCATCATTTACAGGAGTTAAATCATCGATTTTGCATCAAATTTTCAAATATTAATTCTGAAACTACTAAAATAACAATATTCAATTACAATAACAGGTTAAAACTTTATTACTGAATATATAATATATTTTTTAATATTCTAATTTTCAAAATTCACACAATATATATTATGTAAATTTTAAATGTTATCATCTCGAAAATGTATTCCGCACACATAGTCCCTTTGTACTTCTGTCAACTCGTGTGCATCGTATATTTTCGACAACGTTTATTCATATTAGTCTGAAAAGTGCTCCTTTTTCACGGAACATTTACTTCGAATGTTCACGTCGTTCAAATCGTTGCGTGAAAATCGCGCGAAATCTCAATGCGAAACAGTGTGTTTCAAAAATCGCACTCACTCGTTCGTACAGACTGGTTAAAATTATGCAGAATAACAAGAAAATAAATTATTTCAATTCAATTATAGAAATACTTATTTTATTACAAATTTATATTATTGTAAGATGGAATTAGAATGAATATAATATTGATATTAATAATGATAATAATAAATTAAAAATATAAATTTCAGATCTTTCATATATATTTATTTATAAATTTTAATGATATATTATTCATCAATTGAATATATTTTTAATTAGTAAAACGTTAACACAATAGCGCACGGTCGAAAATAAGTTAAAAATAAAAAGTGGCGGGCATTATGCGATCAAATCGAGGTATATAGAACGATTTTATCGTTAATTGACGATTCGATTTTTGCGTGATAATTGTCCAAATTTGTTAAAATTAAATTTTGGACGGCACGCACGAACGTTTTTCGTTTTAATCTTTTTGTAAATTTTGTAAGCACTTTTCGTTTTGTCATGGAAGCACGCAAAAGAAAATTATCTACCAATTAAATATTTTCTGGAAAGCGTTTCAATTTTACGCCGAGACAAAAAGCGTATTGCTTCCGTTTAATTTATAAAACAGCAATTTTCGAAATCGGAAAATATAATTATTTTATTTAAAAAGTTAATAAATTATCTGATTTATATAAATTTACATTAGCAATTATTATTTTTTTTGTGTCTGTATATATTTTGTAAATAGTTTACTGCTATTTAAATTCAATTATTTTATGTTAATGGTTCTTAAATATAATAATATTTTGCAGGATATTAACACTCTTAAAACTTACGAAAAACGCTATGTAAAATATTAAAAATCTATAGTAATATACAAGTGTTTTGTTCTACTAAAGTTCTATATTTCTTTCTAAATTCAAAAAGGTTAATAATTGTTTTATATTGCGCATTTAATCTTGTGTTATTATTTATATAAATTAAAAAAAAAATGTAAAAATAAAATTTGTGTCCTGTGTAGAGATAGTTGAGAATCTGTGTTTTAAAAACTTTAATAAGAAACATTAGATTAATTATTTTTACAATAATTTCTCCCTTTTTGTTAACATCATCATTTTCGTTCATTTGAAAACATCGATATTTCACTTAAAAATTTATTTTCTGATGATTAAAGTAGGACTACTTTTTGTACAATAAAATTATTTTAAAAATTTCTATTACAATATAATTTAAAAAAATTGTGAAATATATCTACAGTTATAAGTATTTTTATTGAAAAAAATATTATATATATATATATATATATATATATATATATATATATATATATATATAATATAACTTAATCTGAATATCATTTTTATATATTTTTTATCTATTTCACAATATATACAATGTATTTCATTTAAATGATTGAAAAATATCAATTATGAATGTTTATTTTATTTCAGAATTAAATGCTTAAATTATTTAAGTGTTAAAATTTTTTTTTCAATTCTAGAAAGCGAGGAAAGTTTCTACGTTTATTTAAAATATGGTTGATATGAGAAAAAAATTTAATCTGAAAATTCGAAATGTGTTGTGTTTTATTTATTATATAGTTCGAGTTGATGAATATTCAAGTTTTAATAGAAAAGTTATAAAATGCATACAATAGAAAATTTTATCAGTGTTTTCATATATAAAACTAAAATAAGTAGCACGAACAAATTTAATAATACTTTTTTTATGAAAAATTTAAAATAAATAATTTTTCATCATAAATAAATCAGTTGTACCGCTGTTTTTTTTTTTAAATACTAATTCTATATAATAATTCGCATTATTTAATGCGATATTTGACAATCGTAGAATTAAAAAAATATATATATATACTTACATATATATTTTTCTATTACTATTACCAAAATAAAGTTATTTAATGAAATTCAGCAGTATTTTTTTCGAATGGGAGGGGGGGGAAATTCGTATGTCGAACTTTTTTATATGATTTTTTTTATTGACATACGCGCACACACACACGCACACACACAAATAAGAATATATTATGATGATAAAGACGATTCTTCAAGAAGAACGGGTGGTGTATTTATACGAGTCGACTGCAACAACTAACGGAGCTTCGAAATCATTCAAGTCAGTTGTTGCAGAAGCTTCTTCGACAACGGTCGCGTTTTACGACCATAAACCGATTTCGAAAAAAAAAATATTAATTCGATCATTTTTTATATATATATATATATATAAATATATTTTTGACACTCTTTTTAAAATATATTATCGTGTTAAATTTTTATACATTTGAGTGTTTTCGATATGTCTCCTCAGTGTAGGAAAAAAATTTTTCATTTCATCTTTCTGTTCGTCTGCATTTTCAGCTTTTCTTCCGCTGTAAGTATTTCGAAATTTTCTTTTATATTAAAAGCTTATAAATATTATTATATATGAACTTTAATAAAGCTTCAATATATTTTACAACTTTATTTATATACTCTAGTTAAATTATTTATTAATTTATATTTATAACAATATTAATCAAAAATTTGATAATTAAAACAATAATATTTATAAATAATTATTAATATTATAATAACTGAATATATTATATATTGATGTTTTTTATTATATAAATTATCCATATTATAAACAACAGTTAATCTCAACTGTTTATATTATTATTTTCATAATTATATTGATTTATGATATCCGCGATAATTTAGTATACAAAATGGGTCTGTTTAATAAATAACAGTTTCCGAATTAGAATCTTTTGATATCACCTGTATGTTTAATTTTTATTTATAAAATATATATTATCTCTTAAAAAAATACTTTTTTAATTATTTAAAGTAATAAAAAAATATATTAAAATTTATAATATGATTTATTTTATTTCCTATATTGAAATAGTTTATTTTTATAACATATAATTATATGGATATAGATTTATATAACATCAATTATGTATAATCATCGATATGCATTTCACAGCCTAAGGCTTTAATATTATATATTTTAAATATTGATTTTATCTAAATATCACAAAATTATTTCAATATTATAATAAACAGCATATCTGATTAATATTCGTCATATATGTTGTGATGACATTTTTATGTCATAAGCTCAACGCTATAATTTTAAACCACGTGCTTAAAATTTCAATTAAATTTTATATAAATTATTTAAGAAGCGTATTTTTTTATTTATATTTTTATTTTTAACGAGAGAATCAATTAGCATGGACGCTGTTTGTAATTTGTAACGTATATCCATATAAAATAATTTATTAACATTTTCCTCGCAAAAATAATTATTTTTTTTTTAATTTAATTATCGTCATTATAAAATGTACGATATATCCTTCTGAATTTTTTTTTATAATCATCGGTAAACAGCTTCTTAATTTACGAACAAGTTTTCTTCTTCGCTATTTGATATTCGCGGAATGTTCCTAATTTATGGCCCATACAAAGTTTTATTATATTATAAATGACGTGTACACAGTTATATAAAAAAAGTCGTATCACCTTTATTACGTGTTTGCCATATTGAAATCTGTATCTTTTTATATGTATCTCATGAAAATAAACAACTTAAATTCATATTATGTCATTAACATATTTTATAAAATATAACTATAACGGTTCTACATATATTTTCATCGTTATCTTTCGTATGACCCGAATCATCTGTCGATGATTAATATAATGGAAAGTCTGTATAGGTATATAGTATATATATTTTTTGAAATGTGAATTTGTGTTGTTTGGAGTTATGAACTCGTTTAAGTATTCGAGAGATGATTCTAGAGCAAGATTTCGAGAGCTTAATTGTCAAAACTGTACAAGCCACGTCTGGTCTCTGAGCTTTAGAAGGGTTCCAGACAATGACACGAAGGGTACGAGGAGGGTCGGCGCGGAGGGTTTTTGGTCCTTTGGATGCAAAAATAAATTTGTCCTAACGCGGTTTCCTTACAACGAGAATCAATTTCATAGGAGGGTCTTCACAATAAGGAGGGCGAAAGTGGGATAAATGCAGGGTCGGTCCAGGGAACGAAACAAAGAGGCGCTGGTTCAAAACACACCTCAAAAGCTCAAAAAGCATTAAAGCAAACCGAATTAAATTTGCATAAAGCGTTTCAATGGATAATTTGATTTGAATGCTGCTTTTAGTGCGACTTCATCTTCGTAGTACTTCTTGTTCGCACAATAATAATGTATTACAATATATATATATATATATATATATATATATATATATATATATATATATATATATATATATATATATATATATATATATATTTACTTCAATAATTTAATATGGGTCAATCGATATATTTTTTTGAAATATGTAATTTATCTAATTACTTATTAGATAAATCTTTTTGATGACATGAAAACTTATAGACAATATTATATATAGATATGAGAAATATTGTCAATATGTGCCTTCATCTCTCAATAATATTTTAGCAATGATTACATTGCCATCTTGTAATGAAATATACTTTGTGACAATATTGATAAAATTCCTCGAGGCGGTCCTGAACAATTGATCGTTGTATAAAGTGGATATTGTATAATTATTTAATCCAGATACTCTCAATCTTCGTTCCACCATTGGATAGAAGATCAATCGATAGCGTTATCGAGATGGGGTGACGTACATTATTTCTAGGAAATAAGGGAAATTCGGATAGGGAGCCAAGTGCAAGGGAGCGGAAGCACTCTCATGACGGGGACACTTTATATTATGTACTCCGAATATGCGTGTGTATGCGCATATAATACACAATATGAGTTGTTTACGATATGAATTTATGGCCACCCTATTTTTATGGGCTTATGGCTGCTCTCTGATAATATTGAAGAATCGCATCAGTTCATTTTTACTGCACTTGACATGTGCATGTCACTGTTATTGATATTGAATTAACTAGGTTATTGTAATAATATGCAATTCAGATATTTCTTTTAACTGTTATATAAAAATGAGTATCGTTTTGAATTTAAATTCAGCGAAGCGCTACAATACATACCGGGCCTTAACCTTTGTTTTGAATATCTTGACTGTTATACATCGCTTCATTTTATAAAATTTCATTTGTTATACATTTTTTATATATATTTATATATATATATATATGTTTAATTCAATTTAATTATATTCTAAAAAATAATTTGAAAATTTCTTCTATCTTTTTCTACTAATATCTGTAAGAATAGTGTCAGTTTTTTTCAGTTCAATTTTCATATTAGAAACATGTATTTTTGTAGCTACTATCTAAATACAGTAAATTCTAATTAACTAACAAAATAACAAAATCCCACACATTTTTTTTATTTAAACAAAACAATAATTAGCATCAATGTTTATTTTGAAACAGACATTTTCAAATTACAAATCGTGGTCCACATCTGTCCGTTTACAATCGCCATATAAAATATTATATATACTTCACAATTGTACAATATAAAAATGTATATTTTTTTTATAAAATAATGAATCTAATATATTATACAGAAATGAATGAATAGTGGAATATGCTAAATTATAACACTTTCCGGATTTCACATTTATGCACTTAATTCAAGAATATAAGTAAAGGTAACTTTCTAATAGTATTATACATTGTAGAAGGCGACGAATGAATATCATTATTAATTCTTACAGGAAATTAATCAGAGTCAGTAGTCGAGAATTTCCCTACGTGACCCACAATTCAAAAACTCTGATGACCCCTGATATATTATATATAAATATACGTATAAATGAATTTAATTGAAATATATACGATTCACCGGGTAATTACATTACAACGACCCAATTTCCTCTTATTTCACAAAAATACCACATAGATAACCGCCAAGTTCAAGATCTGCGCACTTTCTCAAAGTGGACTAGGACACCGTTCACAAAAATGTTATTATCTTAATTTTATCCGAAATGGCGCTTGCAATTATCTTTTAGCGACGTGCAGAATTAAATTACAGTTCTAATTTGACTTTTTTTTAAATATAACAAAAAAATATATATATATATATATATTTAACATTGATTCGTATAGGCGTTTTAAGTTACGGGATCGCGCTTTAATTACAATAAGATAATTTTAATGTCTTAATCGTTTTGGCACAGTTAAAAAATAACGTTCTTCCAAATTGAAGTTTAAATATATGTACATGCGAATAGTTCACGATAATAAAATTAGAGAAATTAGCATTCGTACGGTTCGTTTGGTTTCAATTGAAATGAAAACCATCGCAGCGGCACACCAGATAGGGATCTCTTGTGCGCCATTTAATCGACCATATTAAGATATTTCGCGTGTTTATTTTTATTTTATTGTGATTATTTAGAATGCGATTTTCATCGGTTATTTATATATATATTTATTTACTCGTACAACAACCGCAAAACGGGGCGGCGAGCTTTTGTTGTTTGCGTCGACTTGTGTGAAAAATCGAATCACTCTATGACTCTAACGGTACACGTTTGTGAGTCTTGTGTCATTTCACGGTATGGACCATTCGTTTTGGCTAAAAAAAAATTGAATATTCTCACGTATATATACCATATATATTTGTCGTATTGTCGATATGTTTCTTTTTCGAATTATCATGTAAATGATATATGACCGCGTCTAAATGCGATTTGATACAAAGGAGACCGTTTAAATTAAGATTTCTTTTCTATATTCAGTCATTTAACTTATTGATTTTTCTAATTGTATCTTTATTATAATTGTAATAGAAACTTATCGATCTTATGTCACACTAATCATTGGAAATAATTTACACTATTATAATTATAAAATATTAAGAATATCAAATCGATCTAAATTTACAAGTAATATTATTAATTCATACATCTCTACTAACTTTTATAATGGAAAAAAAATACATCTTAACTGAATCATTAATCATGAAACGTCAGATTATTATTTTCATAAATCAAATTATACAAAAAAAAATCCCATACATAAATATTAATATTTATATCATAAATAAAATAAAGTTAATTATAATGGATTATACATAGTTTTTATCATTATCCCTATAACTTACTGTAACTCAGTTATTTATAGATAAAAATTGAAAATGATATTTTTAGCTATAGCAAACAGAGCAAAGTTAAAAATAAAAACAGTAAAAACAAACGATCAGTAAGAAGAAAGGCTTAGTCAGATACGTTTTTTTTTAAAAAAAAAGGAGAGCAACCTTCCTTATCGAGAAATTCCTACATTGCGACCGACTAATGAACACGATTTAATTCGTCATTTTTCTTCGTAATACAGTGAAAACAATAAATTTTTATTTACAAATAAAACTGCGAATTTGTAAATATTTCGTTTAATTTTAATTTTATAATTACATTATTAAATATAAGCGTTATATTAATTTTGAAAATGTGCACAGTTCATTTTGTTCACTAAAACGAGTTAGATTTATGTTTAAACATATTCATAAAATGCATTTAATATAATATTTTCATTTAGATGCAACGCGACATATGCATCAAATGACTCAATTACCATCTAAACACGGCCTAAGGATTATTAAATACCGCTAGGAAACGGTTACTTTATCGCGGACTCCACTTGGGGTGACCAACTTTTCTATGCGATCGTGAGAAACATTTCTATAAATGCACTTCATATAATATAATAATAATAAACAATTTTTTTTTTTTTTTTGAGAACATATCGAAAAATTACAGAACATCTGAAAAAAAATGAGCAACGTGCGAACCGAAGACAAAAAATATGTCGGATTTTTTTTTATTTCAAATTTTCATTAGAATGCACTCGAAAAAAGTGTTGTTGTATTTCAATTACTTTGCGATTTTTTTTTCTCACATGATTTCGGATGTTTTTAATCGATTCGTCCGTTCTTGTATGTTGGATAAGAGCTTTTTCTTTTCTAACTATTGTTCGAAATAATAGCGGAATGATATCGTTGAAGATCGTCGATTACGGTTAATTAAAAGTACACGAGTTAATTACATTAGGCGTGCGTCGCTAAATAAATGTAGCACGATTTGCGATAAAATATTTGTACATAGTGTAATATATATATATATATATATATATATATATATTTGTTAACGTGTTGTTTAATTAGGTAAGCAAAATACTGGCGTAATTTTATTGTAATTATGATTTAATATGCTGACTGTGAAATTGCGCATTACGTATATTATTTATGTGCATTTTTAATGAAATGATTATTTTAATAATGCAATTTTACGCTATTTACGTAATCGAAACGAATCTGTTTACCGAAAACATATTTTTTAATACGAATTTATTATCGATTTAAATCGAAAATAAATTAATTGTGTTATCATTTACGATTTTTAATGATAATATTGATTGTTGTTATATAGGTCAATTTTTATTGCACACCAATAATGATTGTTTTATTTATTTTATTTGTCATCGTTTTAATTTATTTTTGATAATATTTATCATCATTAAATTAAATTAATTAGAAACGATATATTGATATTGAAAAATGATAACTGATATGTGAATTTCATCATGAAATTTCACTAATAGAATAAAAAAATGTGACAATTAAAATTAATATTAATATTAAAAATTAATTATATATTTTATATTTTTTTCCAATATATTTTAAATATATAAAATCTTATTGATGTATGAAAATTTATATTTTTGTAATTGTTTATTTTTGATACTTATTTTATTAAATTCAAGCAAATCGTAGCAATTTATATAA